>JAIUZE010074857.1:5000-11028 GCA_022085475.1 Heliosperma pusillum
AACACAAGATCAAGTGAAACTGGTGCTCTTCCCCTTTTCTCTACGGGATGGGGCAGCAGATTGGTTGGATGAACTGGATATGGAGTCATGGGTATCACTGATTGGAATTCTCTAGCTCTTGCCTTCTACAAGAGGTACTTCCCACCACAGAAAACCAATGCTTTATGTGGTCAAATTACAAGTTCAAGCAAAGTCTCACTGAGAACTTACATGAGGCATGGGTTCGCTTCAAGAAACTAGTCAAATCTGTCTCACACCATGGTTTTGAGACTTGGTTCTTATGCAACCAATTCCTTTAATGGGTTGTATGATGATCATCGAGCTTTGTTAGATTTTGCTGCCAATGGGAGGTTTCAAAATAATACAATTGATGCTCATGCCTGGAAGTTAATTGATGAGATAGCTACTCAGACTACTTAGTATGGTAACCCCAGGGGTAATATGATAGGGGGTGGTTCAGATAGTGTCGTTGCAGCTCAGTTGGAAGCATTGACTGCCCAAATTGTAGAATTGAAAACTTCACAGTCGTTGGGAAATAAGAAAATGGTTCATGCCATGGTTTAACAAGAGTTAATTTGTGAGAAATGTGGTACTGCGGGGCATAATGCGGTTGAATGTATGAGTACGGTTGAACAAGTCCTTGCTTTTCAGTCCTTTAAGCAAGGTAGTCCGTATTCCAATTTTTACAACAATAGGACAAGGGAGCATCCAAATCTCTCTTATCGAAGTCAAAATGTCCTTAATCCTACCCCGTCACCGCCTTAGCAACAAGGTTCCTCCTATGTGATTCCTCAGAATCGCAACTCTTAATAAGGTAATTATAACCGTCAAGGAGGTCAAAAATTTCAACAAACTCTGCCCCAACCACCCCTAAATAATGATATGGCGGAATTAAAAGCTACTCCCTTTGTTCCAAACCAAAGGTAACACTTATTATAAATGGACGAACCACACCAAAGATAACATATTTTATTTGGCCCACAATATTAACAAATTATCCTTTTACTCATTTCATATTTACACAAAAATGTTAGTTACTTAAACTCGATATTAGACATTTCTAATATCATTTGATAAATATTTTACTCTTAAACTATGTAGATCTTATACATGCATAACTAAAAATAAATAAGAGAACAAAAATTTGTTCCTTACATTGGATTGGAACGAATTTTGGGCACAAGATAGGACTCCTTCCTACTCTTGTTCTTGAGCTTATATGATATCGATGTTCTCCAAGTTCTTAGTTTAAGAACACTCCTCAAAGTGGCACCCAAGACAACCCTCTACAACACTACTAAAATACTACAATAGTGTAATAAGTAGTAGCCCTTAAAATAAAATTAATACTACTAATACTACTCTTAGTAATCTTGTATTAATATATGAACAAGAGTTTGCATGAAACTTCTCAAGCTTTTCTAGTGTAAGAAGTAGAGATAATAGAGAGATAAGCTAGCACACTACACATATGAGATCAAGTGAGTATTAATAAGAGAAAACACTTCTCTTTTTCTACCCATGGAGCCGGCACACCCCTTTAGGGAAGGGTTTTGCCTTTTCCTTTTGTTCTTCACAAGAAACTAGGTATGTAAGGCTATACCTTTAGGTTATGATGATGTTTCTATTTAACAGTTAAAATAAAAACACTCACTAACACATACTCGCAAAATTTCGGCCCCCTTTAATAATAAGGTGTCGATTTTAACTTTGTCAAATGTCAATTGTCATACAATGTGTCACATGTGACATGTACCATGTAATTTGGCTTATAAATGTGCATTTAACTAATTTAAATACAATTTCATAACAAATAAATTATATTCCCTCCTAGTCACTCATTTCTTCCCCTTTCCCTTTTACACAAAAATTAAGGAAATGAATTTGGAACACACAAAACACACTACCCCACATACAAATGAATTTGGACCACACAAAACACATTACCCCACATCCAAAAAGGGAAAGAGGGAAGAAAACCCGACTTACCCAATAAGGAAAGAGGGAAGAAATGACCGACTAGGAGGGAGTACTTAACATTTTAAGTCATATTTTATAATTACATATAAATAAAATGGGTCATCTCATATTTGGTTGATATAATCTACAACAATTTGTAATTATAATCAACGAATTTTGCTTATCTCAAATGTTTCATAAACATAATGCATTCTTAGTAATACAACAATTAAATTACTAAAATGAATCTTATTTAATGATATTACAATAAGATATAATTCTCACTTAAAATATAAACTTAGTTCAATTTAAGGGATTAATTAATCTGTATCGCTATACAATTAATTAATGTACATGATTAGGGGATTGTCCTTTAGGTGTGACCTCAAGGGATCAACTAATCACCACCATCATACAACAGTAACGTCAAACTCCAGTGAGCCAATCGTTACCGATTTATGTTGACCAGTTGACTATAATATTCATCATCCCTTTGTATTCTTATTATTGAGATTTAATTATATTATCGCACTATTGTTGAGGACACTTTCTCCAACAAAAATACTGTAGAGTCTATTGATCGAATACGAAAGAGGGGGGGGGGGGGGGGGAATTGAGTATTAAAAACTAGCCCCAGTTTTTCGATTTATATGATATGTAATTAATTATTTGATCTTATAGATTAAAATCAACTAATTAATTAATCAAAGTAAGCGCAAGTAACGAAATAACGAAAAGTAAAGAGAGTAGAGAGAGGCACACGATTTTTGAAGTGGTTCAGTTTCACACGTTGAAACCTACGTCCACTATTCTCGATTAATAATTCTTAGTACCGTTCTACAGATTACAAAAATTATCAACCCACTCGTATATTCAACTATGATTATAACTCAAGGTGAGTATCGCTAAATACTCTATACTATCTTACGTTAATAAGAAAGTACAATATAACTCACACAGATTCTCGTTAAAGAATTGTAAGATTATGTGATGTACTATTATCCAATAACGTATTTCACGCAAGCGATTGATAAAGAAGATGCACGGCTTTTTCGTAAAAACAAACACTAAAAAAAATAAATATTTTGCTCAAAGTTTGCTTTAAAGTCAATTTTTGTAGGAATTCTGATGATTTAAAATGATGAGTTGCAAATTGGGTAAATTGCATTCTCTAGAGGATTAGAGTATTAGTAGAGTTAGTGATGTCGAATTCTTGTAGATCTTCGTGCCGATTTCATCGTGATCTTCCTATCCCTAAGAGTTCGATTTGTTTTGTTTTTGCGTGTTTTGTATATATTTTGTTATCGTGATTTGTGAACTTTATGTTTAAGTCGCTCTATGTACGTGTAATGTGTTCGTATTTTGATTTTTATCTTTGAGAAAACCTTCAAATTTTCATGTTATATTTCTAATTTAACGTTTCAAAGAAGTCCAAGGATATATTTCGTGTACCCTCTTTTGGAGAAAATAGATTTCTTTACCTTTTATATTTGGATTTTGCGTTTGGTTGGATGTTTGCACTTGTTATTGGAGACGTCTGATAACTAGTCCTGCACTGACTAACGTTGTTTTGAATTTCAATTTCCCTATTTCGACATTGCTTTGATTTGGATAATTAGAGTTCTCGTTCGCGACGAGCATTCTTGTGATCCGTAAGTAAGTTTCGCACTTATGAAAATTCTCCTTAAAACGTTTTCGAGATGAACCTCGTTCATAAATGTTTCCCTTATAAAAGTTTTCGTATTAATTTTGAAAACCGATTTTTGTCCTTGATACTTTTATTTTCTACTCTCAAGTTTCGAGGACGAAACTTTTTAAAAGGTAGGGTGATTGTAACACCCGGAAATGTACCCTATTTTTCTAGTGAAAATATTTTACGGATCTTTTCAGCAAATTTAAGTTTTAATATAGAATTTTATGTTCCGAGTCGAATTTAGAATTTCCGAGTTCGTATTTGGAATTTCTGCGAGATTCATGAAAATCCCGTCTTAAGGCGAGTTTGACTTTTCGTTGACTTTTTCCTTTATATACTCCCTCAAAACCCTAACTCCTTTCATTTTTCCACTTACTCTTTCTTCCTCATCAAACCACCAAAACCTTGCCTCCATTTTCATCCAACATTAGATTCGCCATAGTTCCTTCGTTACTCGCTCAAATTCGCGTAAGTTCGTCTTATTCTTCCCCTTTTAGCTTCCTCTATCCGTATTGGTAATAAAATTACCGTCTTTCTCGCTTTTTAAATTATCCGTCTTTCTCAAGGTGGATGATATTCCGCTTTTATTATCTAATTGTTTGTAGGTGGAGACTAGGAAAGCTTAGTAACCGTTTAAAGACGCGTAAAGGTAACGGTGAAGGGTTACTCGATATCATTTACGTGTTTTACATGATTTTCATGTTAGAATTCGTTTTTTTGGAATACAATTAGAAAGCTTAGAAATTATGATTTTGAGGATGATTGTTGTTAGTTGATGATTGTTGATGATGAATATTGATTGTTGATAGTTGATAGAAGTAAATTAGGAAAATTGGAAATGATAGGAAGGTGTTGTTGGTTCTCGGGTGGACTCGTGTAAATTCACAGCACCGACCCTTTTTGGTAGAATGCTCATATCTCCTTCGTTACTTGCTTGTTTTGGGCTTGTGACCACTCGTCGGAACCGTAAGAGGATAAGCTATCACCTCAACTTGGAATTTCTGCATTACCATACCTAGAACTCTAGTTATGACAGTTTGAAGTGAACCCTTGTTTAAGTTAGTTTCCAAACTTGTTGTTTTGGAGAGTTATCTATGTTTCTTTTTTATTATGCTTCTTAAACTTGGTCTAATGCTTGGGTATCATGTATTGATTCATGTTTTGTATATATGATATTTCATTCGCATGTATCACATGTTTTGTGACGGTTTTTGCTATGTTCCACTTTGAGTCGGTTTTTACAAATGTTACGGTTTGAGCACTATTTTGTCTTGTGCTTTGTACTCTCATTCTCTTGGCTACCTTCCCGTTCGTAAGGCTGGAATGTCGGAACGGAGAGGTATCCTACTGCTTGAATGCATGTGTAGTGGGCATACGACGACGTTGTTGGGAGTTGAACGCAATGCGTTGATCGACCCGGCCGTCAAATGTTGTGTACTTGCGAGGTGGGGTTATTTGCATGTAGCGTACCGCTTGTTATGAGGCTTGAGCTCTTTTCCGCCTCTTTCGTGAATTGATCTACCGAATTTTGGGTACTCGGCATATATATTGTAAGACCGAGTCTTGGATGCGAAATGTCATCGCGTGTCGAATCGGAACATGATTTATTCCGAGAGTCTGGCCAGGTTTAGACTAGGACC
This sequence comes from Heliosperma pusillum, assembly GCA_022085475.1. Lineage (NCBI taxonomy): Eukaryota > Viridiplantae > Streptophyta > Magnoliopsida > Caryophyllales > Caryophyllaceae > Heliosperma > Heliosperma pusillum. Next base: position 10,293 of record JAIUZE010074857.1, read on the forward strand.
GTATTATTATCGTCGTCCTACCAGGAGGAAATTAGTCTACCTACACGAAATGTCATCGTGTATGGGTTGAGGGAAATGTCATCCGTGAACGCCTTTTAATCATACTTGCCATGTACACGATGCTAGTGCGTTTCATTTACCGTGAGAGTTGTCGTCTTGTGTCGTCTTTGAATGCGTGATTTCATGATATTGTTCATGGTCATTGCACGATTGGGCACCGTCATTGTCTTGGTTCGTGAATGGATGATAATGTGTTGGATTTATTGTGATCATCGCATGACTTGACTGGTTTGTCTGTCGAGTCTCAATCTTATCAATCTTATACCGCTAACGGTGAGATGCAAGCCCTAGTGAGCGTATTCGGTTGCCTAAGAGTGTCTTCCCCGAGTCTTTGAATAACATGATGGTTTCGGATTTGATTTCCATATGATCTTATCATTATATATTGGATTGCCTATCTTTTCTTATCATAACTCACATGTATATCTATATATGCATGCTCTACTTTTGTATTTCCTTATATGTACGTTAAAGGTGATATGGCTGGGAGAACCCGGAGTTACTCCCCACTGATTGTGGCGTTCATGTTTTTCATGAATGAAAAGGTTGCTTGCATGGATGGCTTTTTGCTTATGCTATTTTGGGTTCGGGTGTGAGCTAGCGGGCGTTGTCCCTGGATGAAACACCTCTAGACGTTGTTTAGCTAGTTGCTAATTCTATTTCGAAAATACCCCAT
>JAIUZE010074857.1:11140-29599 GCA_022085475.1 Heliosperma pusillum
AGTGACTAAGTATGGTTCCCCCTCAACAAAGCACTCCAAAGTTATAGCAACTTTGATCGCAAGAACATAACAACTTAGCCAAAGTTATAACTTGAAAGACTTTAAGAGATAATGAGTCTTGACAAGGAGCAAGCTTAAGCAAAGACTCAAATCATATCATTTCTTCCCCCTCTTGGCATCATTGAAAAGACAAGAACAAGGATATAAAATGACTAGAATAACATACTCCAAGGCAAGAAATAGATATGCAAAATACGCAATACTAAACGATATATATCAAGCAAAATCAAATATCAAATGTCAATTAAAAAACTACAAACCACAATAAGTATTGTTAGTGCCAAATGGGCCGAATAGATAGAATATAAAGCCAAAATGGGCTGAATGGATAAGTAGCTTAATAAACAAACAAGCTAAGATAAGAAGATCAAGTCAAATTGGGTTGACGAATGATGTTGGGATCAATGTAATCGGGTCGGGTGCGGTACTCAAGAGTAGAAAGACGATCAAGGCACGTCGACACATGATTAGCTTGGGCGGTGAGGCATACATCGAAGTTTCGAACCTTAACCTTCAAAGAAAGAGCCTCCGTCGCATCATGAATAGTGTGCATGCCCTCACGCATGTCCGAGCCACTCTTCACCAATGCACCTCCTTTGCTAACCAAGAATTGCATCCGATCCCGTTGCCTAAACATCTCTTGTCGAATATCGACAACATTCCTCTCTTATTTGGCTAGGCAACCATCAACTCCCGTCATCCAAGACCGCAACTCACCACTCACACCTGACCCTTCATGGTCACGGGTGGAGCGAGAGTTCCCCAATGCTACGGTTTTGACAACCTTGTCAACCACCGCATCAATTTTCTTATCTTGCGCATCAAGGCGCTCCATTACTTTACCCATAAACACATCCAACTTAGATTCAAGCCCCGAAAAATCAGCCACTACCGGCTTCAAACCGACCGAACCACCCTTTGTTATAAACAACAATTCCACACCACAAGCCTCCAATTTCATAAATTTCAAAAACGTATCACACATATCATCCTTTAAGGTAACACCATAACTATCCAAATCAACAACCCCTTTCGACTCAAGTAGCCGAGACACCCACATCCCATATGGTAAATCAAGGGTCGAATAAATTTTGTCCTCGGTTACCGAAAAAGCAGTTTGAGAAATTCTAGAAAACACAAGGAAAGCAAGATTGACCCGGTTACCTTCCAACCAATTTTTCACAACCATCATCTCATAGCAAGAAATTTTATCCCGTCCTCCCCGACGCGGAACAACCGTATTCCACAAAAAATTCAACATAAATTTCAATTTTGGGGGCACATTCCCCGCCAACACACAACTAGATAAAGTAGCCCCATCATCAAAATACCGCTTCACCTCCAACTTAGCCGGGTCCGACAGTTCGTCCCATGACGTACTCGGGTCAATTTTGATTCCATCATCAGGAACCAAAAACAGAGTACAAAAATCAGCCATGGTGATCGAAACTTGTCGGCCATTAACAACGGCATTCAAAACTCCAGAAGTTAGAGAAACATAAGCGAAAAACTGAATTACCTCAATAGGATAAACTGGACCCGAAAAACGTGACACGGTTTCCCATTCTTGAAAATTTAGAAAGTCTTTAAAAAACCCCAAAGCCTCATATTTTTCACAGTATGCTTTCGGATAGCTACGACCTCCATGAATACCGTACTTAGCAACGCGGTTGACTAACTTTCGTTCATCTTTTGTTAAACGAAGCTTGTCAAGCCCGGATGCCGTTTCTTGAGGCGAAAAATCACGAAATAGTGTCCGTGTAGTTCTCCTCGAGAACCGTGCCAACGGGTCCGTATTTGCTTCTTCTTGTACTCTAGTCTTCCCCTTATTTAATCTTCGTCTCTTAGTACCCTCAAGAACCGAACCCGACTCGGTTTGGGTCATGGTAGGTGTTTTTTGTTTTGGGTTAGGAGAGAGATTAGTGGGAATGCTAGGTTTTGGAATTTTGGAGTTTGGGGTGTTGGTAATTTTTGATCTTGTGGAAGCCATTGTTGAAGCTTGAAGTTGTTGGGTTGATTTTTTTTTGTTGTTGTGTGCCGTGAGGAAGGAGAGAAAGAAAGAAATTGGTGAAGTGTTGATGGTGATGTGTATTGATAGTGATAGGAATAGGTAATTATGAAAAGTGGTATTGGGTTTTGTACTTTTGTACTTAGGCACAGTAGGGTGCCGGCTTTAGAGTCCTTTTTCCCTTTTTTTTTTTTTGAATTTGGGTAGGAAAAGGAATCTTAGGTAATTATTTTTGAGATATGGTAAGGATAGGATTAGGTAAATAAAAAGATATGGTAAGATATTGTTGGGTGAGAATTTTCGGCCAAAAAGAATACATGGGTAGAATTTTGGTTCAATTAGGAAAGTGAATAAGATGGATTTTTGGCAAATATGTGGTTCATAATTTCAATTTCCATAAAATACTTAATATGCAAGATACTCACGTAAAATATATAATATTAAACACAAATATACTAGCAATGAAATATGCGGACACAGTCATACAATCTCGTCTTATTCTAACCAGTCACGCAGGTTCACAAAATAATTATGATGAATTTAATTGCTACCGATTAAACCAATTTCCAACCGCAAAATCTCAAAACGTCTTCTCGCTAACGCCTTTGTTAAAATGTCAGCCCATTGATTTTCAGTACTACAAAATTCGAGTTTAATGTTGCTCTTTTCTACATGGTCACGTAAAAAATGATGTCTAATGTCTATATGCTTAGTACGAGAATGCTGAGCTAGGTTTTTAGAAATAACAATAGCTCTCATATTATCACAAAATACAGGGATACAACAAACATTAATACCATAATCACATAGTTGTTGCTTTAACCAAAGTAGTTGAGAACATACCAGTCCTGCAGCGATATATTCGGCTTCTGCAGTAGATAACGCAACCGAATTTTGCTTCTTTGAGCCCCAAGTAATTATGCATGGTCCAACAAACGTAGCAAATCCAGAGGTACTTTTTCTATCTAAAGAACATCCTGCATAATCTGCATCTGAATATCCTACTAGATCGAAAGTACACTCAAGTGGATACCACAAATATAAATTAGATGTACCAATCAAATATCTCAAGATACGTTTAACTACAATCATAAGTGACTCTTTAGGACATGATTGAAATCTAGCACAGACACATATGCTGAACATAATGTCAGGTCTACTTGCAGTTAAATATAATAAAGAACCAATCATACCTCGATATGTAGTCTCATCGACACACTTACCATTTTCGTTTAAAGTCAACTTTTTATCAGTTCCCATAGGTGCGTCCATTGGATGAGCTTTCTCCATACCAAATTTTCTTATTAGCTCCTTGACATATTTTTGTTGGTGAATCTTTATTCCTTCCTTAGTTTGTTGAATTTGCAATCCTAGGAAGAATTTCAATTCTCCCATCATGCTGATTTCAAATTCTGAGGTCATTAGGTCTAAAAAATACTTGCACAATTTATTGTTTGTAGAACCAAAAATAATATCGTCTACATAAATTTGAGCAACAAGTAAATCAGAACCCTCGGATTTTAGAAATAGGGTTTTGTCGACAGACCCTCTTTTAAAATTGTTTTGCAATAAAAAATTTGACAGTCTGTCGTACCAAGCCCTAGGTGTTTGTTTCAAACCATATAAAGCTTTATCGAGTTTAAAAACATGGTTTTGAAATTTTCTATTCAAAAATCCGGGAGGTTGTTCAACAAAAACCTCTTCTTCCAAATAACCGTTAAGAAAAGCAGTCTTAACGTCCATTTGGAACAGTTTCATTCCTTTATGAGCTGCGAAGGTGATAAGCAAGCGAATAGCTTCAAGTCTTGCTACTGGTGCAAATGTCTCGTCATAATCAATCCCTTCTTGTTGATTATAACATTGAACGACCAATCGAGCCTTATTACGAACTATAACTCCTGAGTCATCCAATTTATTTCTGAATACCCATCGAGTACCAATCACAGTTCGATTAGAAGGTCGTGGCACAAGGTGCCAGACTTTATTACGTTCAAACTGTTGAAGCTCCTCTTGCATTGCTACAATCCAATCGGATTCTGCAAGTGCTTCTTTGATGTTGGTAGGCTCTATGGTAGACAGAAAAGAATAGAACGAGCAAAAGTTATTTAATGTTCGTCTAGTTTGAACTCCCTTATTCAAACTTCCTAGGATACTATCCATAGGATGAGAACTTTTATATTTCCATTTCGTAGAGTTCCTAGGCTCATTATCATCTGATGAACTTTCACTTTCCTCAAATGATTCAGAGTCAAGATTGGTTCCGCCTGAGTTGGACTCTAGGGTTATAACTAAAGTTGGTACAACTTCAGTTCAAACATCTTGATCTTGGTTCAAAGTTATAGCATCATCAGCTATAACTTTAGTTTCCGTTTCCTTGTTTTGAGAATAGACATTCGTATCATCAACAATTGTCCCAGTTCTCTTTTCAAGGTCATTTGCGGATTTATCAAGTTCATCATTGATTCCTTCAATAACTTCTTCATTGATTTCTGGCTCGTCATCCCTTGAAAGTCGAAAGTCGGGATCATTCATGTCTTCTTCATCATTCTGTTCAACTTGCTCAGGCACATTATCTTCATCAAATACAATATGAACACTTTCTTCTATGCACAAAGGTCTTTTGTTAAAAACTTTAAAAGCTTTACTATGATTAGAATAACCAACAAACACAGCTTCGTCACTTCGTGGATCAAATTTGCTCAAATTACTTTTTCCATTATTGTGGACAAAATATTTACTCCCGTAGCAACGAAGGTGAGCTATATTGGGTTTTCTCCATTTTAAAAGTTCATAGGGAGTCTTTTTGAGAATCGGTCTAATCATAGCTCTATTGTGCACATAGCATGCAGTACTAATGGCTTCGGCCCAAAAGTTATTAGGAAGGCCACTACACAAAAGCATAGTGCGGGCCATGTCCTCTAATGTTGTATTAATACTTTCCATGACACCGTTTTGTTGTGGGGTTCGTGGTGCAGAAAAGTTATGGCCTACACCATTCTCCCTACAATATTCTATAAAAACTTGATTATCAAATTCGGTGCCATGATCCGTACGAATTGAAACTAACTTTTTATCATACTTGTTTTGGGCAAGCTTCATTAGTACTACAAACTCATCGAAAGTTTCATCTTTAGTAAATAGAAAGATAGGCCATACATACCTGGAGTAGTCGTCGACTAGGACGAATACGTACCTTGATCCACCGCGGGTTCTGACTTTCATAGGTCCACACAAATCCATGTGTACCAACTCAAGTGGACGCTCTGTACTTACTACTCGTTTTGGTTTGAATGAAGATCTAACTTGTTTACAACGGGCACATGAGTCAGACATCTTCTCTTGTTCGAATTTGATTGAGGGTAAACCCTCAACTAAATCCCACAATTTGAGTTTCTTTAAAATTGTTGGACTGATGTGTGCAAACCTCTGGTGCCACAAGCATGAATAATCCACAGTAACTTTCATGCACGTAAAGGAAATTGTAGTAACTTTATTTAAATCAATCATATACACGTTCCTTTTACGTAAGCCTTCTAAAATAACATTACTAGTACCTTCAATTTTGATGCGACAAACATTTGAATGAAAAACGACTTTATCACCTTTGTCACATAATTGAGAGATACTTAGCAAGTTATGTTTAAGACCATCTACCAGATAAACATTATTAATAGCATGAGAAGAAGATATACCGATCTTACCTACAACGATTATTTTGCCCTTCTTGTTGTCTCCAAAGGTGACCTTGCCACCGTTGAAGGGCTCTAGTGAAAGAAAGAGATTCTTGTTTCCGGTCATGTGTCTCGAACATCCACTGTCGAGATACCATAGATTATTTTCTTTCACTATTATCTGCAAGAGAATCAAATACAGCTTTTAGGTACCCACGCAAAGTTGGGTCCTTTGTGGTTAGTGACTCTATATATTTGATCCTTCCTAACCCATACATGTCTAACAATTCTTTTCTTCTTAACATAGGGTTGTCTAGGTTTATTATAATATTTGTTATTGTTGCGACGCACATTGGGTTTAAATGACTACTTCTGATTCACATATGGTATAGATTTTGAAGGTACAAATGTGTAATCGAAAGCTATGTCATAAAACCATCTGAACTCATTATTTCTACATTCATCACGTCGAGGTTCAGGTTCACACTCATCAACACTAGACACGTCATGTTCTTTAACAAAATCAGTTTGATTTTTGTTGTCGTTGGCATATTGAACACAATTATCTTTGACATGACCATTGTGAGCACAATAATTGCCAATCAGATATTCTGAAAGATTTACATACTTCCTTCTTCTGAAATCGCGGTCAGAAGTAGTGGATTTGCACTTATCATGGCCTCTACGACTATAACATTCATGTCCTAGACCCATCTTCATGTTATTGTTAGATTGTTCGGTAAGGAAGTCTAAGACCTTCTGACTCTCTTCCCATTTATCATGAACTTTTCGTGCATGTAGGAGCAATTCCTTCAAAGACTGAATTTCTTTTTCACATGACGAATGGTCTACAGTCGAGTCTTTGGAGGGATTGTTCTTTTTAAAATTTTCACGAAAATCGTTGAAACGTTTGTTCAAGATAAATTTATCCTCATTATGTTGATCTTTGGCTTGGGAGAATTCAGCTTTTATATCTTTCAATTGCTGAGAAAGAAAAGAGTTTTCTTTCTTGTGATCAATGATAACAACTTCCTTTGCCTTAGCTTCAAATTGTAAAAGCTCATTGACTTTCTTCAATTCTAAAGTTATAGCTTCATTAGCTATAACTTTGGCTTGAAGATGTTTAATGTTGAGCTTTAACTCTGAGATTATAGCTTCATTAGCTATAACTTTAGACTCAAGAGTTTCTTTCTCAACATTTGTCATGTCTGAAGTTGTGGCTGAAGTTGCCATAACTTTCGACTTGAGCTTCTTAGCATTGGCCTTTAGAATTTGGTTTTCCTCAGCAATGTCAAGAATTTGTTCCTTAAGATCTTTTAGTTCAAGACTTTGTTCATGACAATGATCTAAGGTTTCTTCAAAATACTTAATTAAAGACTTCTTAGACAATTTCTTAACTTGCTTTTTAAGTTCAAGATGACTAACCTCTTCATCATCTTCTGAATCTGGTTCTGAATCTGAGTTGCCAACAAGACACATCTCGGATTCGCTTTCATTGTCACTGTCTGAAATTAGGTCAAGATTGACGTTGCTCAGACACAAGTTGGCGACTTCTTCTTCCTCTGACTCGTCGTCTTCTGTGTCAAGATCTCCCCAACAGTAAGCCATCATGACTTGCTTGAATTCCTTCTTGGTTTTGTCTCGTTGATTTTTGTCTTTGATTTTCTTCCATGTGGGGCAATCCTTGATCATGTGATCATTATCCCCACATTTGAAGCAACCACGACTTGAGAGAGACCCTTTTGACTCAATTGGCTTCTTATAAGATTTGTTAGTGTTATTGTTAAACGTTTTTTCTTGTGGTTTATTAAAGAATTTTTTCTTAAAACGTTTAGCAAATAACACTGTTTCATCTTCAAGATCCGAGTCTTGTCTTTCACTAGATTCGGCTTGTAAAGCCACTTTCTTACTATTACTATCATTTGCCTCATTCTCATCAAGAGTAATCTCGTGAGCCATTAGGGTTCCGAGTAGCTGTCGATAAGATAGGTTAGATAGATCTTTACATTCCTCAATTACCGTCACCTTAGGTCTCCATCGTTTAGATAGACTTCTAAGGATCTTTCTGGCAATTTCCTCGGAGTCCAAAGTTTTTCCAAGATTTTTCAATTCATTAATGATACTAGAGAAGTGAGTGGACATGCTGTCAAGCGATTCATTTTGCTCCATAGAGAACAGTTCGTATTTTCGCATCCATAATGCAATACGTTGCTTTTTGACAACAGTTGTCCCCTCATAGGCTAACTCTAGACCATCCCATATTTCCTTGGCAGTAGAACTAGATGAGAAACGATCAAATTCAGTATGAGTCATGCCGTTTTGCAACAGACTGATAGCTTTTGAATTTTTCTCAGCTTTCTTATAATCTGCCTCAACATAGTCATCTTCTTTCTTTTCGATGGAAGTGCCAGTAACAGATCCAAGCATGATCTTATTAGGGCCATTCTTAATGATTAGCCAACACTCCCAATCGTTACCCTTTATGTAATGGGTCATCATATTTTTCCATAAACTGTAGTTCTTCCCATTGAATACGGGACACTTCAGATGTTTGGAATCCATTAAAATAAAATTAAATGCAGCGGAAAATAAATAAAAATAAAAAGATAAAACGGATCAGACTCCTTGCTGTAAGGCAATCAAGAGCACGAGGCTCTGATACCAATTGTAGAGTCTATTGATCGAATACGAAAGAGGGGGGGTGAATTGAGTATTAAAAACTAGCCCCACTTTTTCGATTTATATGATATGTAATTAATTATTTGATCTTATAGATTAAAATCAACTAATTAATTAATCAAAGTAAGCGCAAGTAACGAAATAACGAAAAGTAAAGAGAGTAGAGAGAGGCACACGGATTTTTGAAGTGGTTCAGTTTCACACGTTGAAACCTACGTCCACTATTCTCGATTAATAATTCTTAGTACCTTTCTACGGATTACAAAAATTATCAACCCACTCGTATAATCAACTATGATTATAACTCAAGGTGAGTATCGCTAAATACTCTATACTATCTTACGTTAATAAGAAAGTACAATATAACTCACACAGATTCTCGTTAAAGAATTGTAAGATTATGTGATGTACTATTATCCAATAATGTATTTCACGCAAGCGATTGATAATAATTGATGCACGGCTCTTTTGAAAAACAAATACTAAAAATAATAAATATTTTGCTCAAGGTTTGCTTTAAAACGATTTTGGAAAATACTCTCAAGTATGTATGTGTGTCGTGTGATGCTTGTGTATTTTGTGTCTCTCATGAATGAGATGTGAAGGAGTATTTATAATAAAAGCATAGGAGATCTAAAAACCTAGCTTAATATTTAAGAAAGATATTTATCTTTAATATCTTAAAATAATATTTACTTTATATTTTAGAAATATCTTTATCTCAAAATATTATTTGCTTTATCTTTTAGAAATATATTTATCCTTAATATCTCCAAATATTGTTGTAAAGATATAGTAGAATTCTAGATTAAGGTAAACAAGGAAAACAACCTATGGAGGCCGAAATACCTAGCTACACGAAACCCTAGGGGCACGCAACCCTAGGAGGCACAAACCTAGGTTTACACGAAAACATAGGTGGCTCAAACCCTAGGTGGGCTTATTAGGTTAACAACAAATTGAGATAGAATATATTAGAAACCATAGGTAGCATGACAACCCATAAGTTGTATTAATAACCAATAGAATCTCATAAATATATTTTCTTTTAAAACTTTTGATAAATATAAAAGTACTCTTTCACTTTTAAAAATATTTAAAACATTTTATTTCCAAAATCATGCATCAACATTTATCATCCAAAGTTATAGGCTAAAGCTATAACTTTGAACTTAAAATTACTCGAATGGAACAGTTATCGAATGACGACCTATACTATCTAATCTTCACAAAGATCTTCAGTATACGGATCATCTCTTCATCTTGATCACAAAGACCCTCCATCTTGAGTCTTGTGTTATTTGAGGTAGATCTTGCTTGAAGCGTTTTTCTTTAAAGTTATGACTGGGTAGCTATAACTTCCATGTAAACTTCCAAAGTTGTTCCTGAAGTTGTTATAACTTTGTCTCATAAAACTTGTCAAAGTTATGCCAGAAGTTCTTATAACTTTGATCTTTCTTCTCGTAATTGTTGTTAGCTATGATAAGACTAAAGCACACAATTACATGCATATGATATATCAAGTAAAGCACATTATCAAGTAAGCACATGTCATTATCAAAACTATAAAATAGGTCCAACAAATACCATTACATGGGCCACTATCAACTCAAAATTAAACCTACAATTACATGACCCACCTACGTTTTTCCCTTTTTACCCCTCCTATTTCCACCTTTTCTTAAATACTCCATTTTTCCCTATGTTACCTTTTGTCTGGATCGGAGGGAGTATGTTGCAACAAAGCCTCGCAATCCAACAAAATCTAGATGCCTAAATCTCCTAATTGCTCGCTCATAACAAGATTGTGGACACCCAAATTGCCCAATTAGCAACTCAAAATTCACAAAGGCAACCGGGTAATCTTCTTCCTCAAGGTCATCCCCCACATGAACAAGCTAATGTTATTTCTTTGAGAAGTGGGACTCATTACGAGGGTTCAAAGATGTCAAGTTAAATTCATATAAGCACGAGTAATAAAAAGGAAGAAACAGCAACTGGTCTTACAGACACTCGATTGAGTACAACTATACTCGATTGAGCGTCTAATTCTGAACCTGAACTATCACCCGGCTTAAAGACACTCGATCGAGTACCACAAAAACTCGATCGAGTGTCCCCTGCTGAGAGTGAAAATTTGCCCGTCTTAAAATCACTCGATCGAGTTCCACAAAAACTCGATCGAGTGACTTTAAGACCAAGCTCCAAAGACGACGATTTAGAGAAGGAAAAGCAAGATGCCGAGCCAATTAAAATGAATATTCCTTTTCCTCACCGCCAACATAAATCCAAGTTAGATAAGAAATTTGGAAGGTTTATGGAAGTGGTCAAAAATTTGCAAGTGAGTGTCCCCTTTACTGAGTTGATCACTCAAGTGACGGCCTATGCAAAGTACATGAAAGATAAACTGACAAGGAAGCAGTCTTTTAATGAACTGGAGACGGTTTCATTTACTGAGGAATGCAGCGCTGTATTACAATCTCGTTCACCACTTAAGCTAAAGGATCCGGGGAGTTTTTTTATTCCTTGTAATATAGGTCGTTTAACTATTCATAAAGCCCTTTGTGATTTAGGGGGTAGGGTTAGTGTAATGTCATTTTCCATATATCAAAAGGTAAATATGGGTCAACTTAATGTTACAACTATGACCTTACAAATGGTGGACCGTTCTATTAAACACCTTTTAGGTATTTTAGAAGACATGCCTGTTAGAGTCGGGAAGTTTTTCATTCCTGTTGACTTCGTAGTATTTGCTATGGCTGAGGACACCCAAATTCTTATCATCTTAGGACGACCATTCCTTCATACAACAGGGGCAGTCATAGATGTTAAGAATATTAGACTTACACTGATAGTGGGGGATGACACTATCACTTTCAATTTATATAATGCAATGAAACACCCCATGTTAGAAGAGACATGTCATAGGATCGATATTGTTGATTTAAGTGTTGATGAATGTCTTTCTTTGTGCTTGAACAGGGAACCTCTGGAAATAGCTTTGGTTTCTAGCACTTTTGAAGCTAGAACATGCTCATGGAATAAAGAGGTTGTTGAAATAGAAAAGCTGCTGACAGGAGAGGAATGCAAGCTACAAAAGGTTTATAGCTTAGGTAACCCCCCTAAGATTACAGAGGTAAAGAAAGCTGAACTTAAACCCCCCTTCTCATATAAAGTATGTTTTTCTTGATTTCCAAGAGATGAATCCTGTAATTGTCAGTGCTTGCCTATCTGAAAGCCAACTTAGTGATTTGTTGGTATTTTTCAAAAGATACAAAAAGGCTATAAGCTATAGCATTGATGATTTACAAGTTATTAGTCTTGACTTTTGGATGCACTGTATCCACCTAGAGGAAGACCATAAACCTTGTAGACAAGGTCAACGTCATTTAAACCCCACCATGCAAGATGTAATTAGAAAAGAGGTGCAGAAACTGTTAGATGCAGGAATCATATATTATATTTCTGACTCAAAGTATGCCAGTCATGTTCAGGTAGTCCCTAAGTAGGGACGGACTACGGTCGTCACTAATGAGAAAAACGAGCTCAGATCTACTAGACTAGTGACAGGGTGGCGGATGTGTATTGATTATAGGAGGCTTAATGTAGCTACCAAGAAAGACCACTTCCCTCTTCCGTATACTGACCAATTGCTAGAGCGTCTAGACTGTCATAACTATTTTTGGTATCTAGACGGCTACTCAGAATTCTTTCAAATCCCCATTCATCCTGACGATCAAGAAAAGACCACCTTCACATGCCCTTACGGTGTCTTTGCTTACCGAAAAATACCTTTTGGGTTATGTAATGCCCTTCCCACTTTTCACCGTTGTATGATGGTTATTTTTTCTGATTATATCGAGTCTATTATGGAAGTATTTATGGATGAATTCAGTGTTTATGGGACCGATTTTGATAGTTGTTTAGCTAATTTGACCAAAGTCTTACAACGTTGTGAGAAAAGTAATCATGTTTTAAATTGGGAAAAGTGCCGCTTAATGGTGACTGAAGAGGTGGTACTTGGTCATTTGGTGTCCGGACGAGGCATCCAAGTGGATAAAGCTAAGGTAGAAGTGGTTGAGCAATTACCGTACCCGGTAAATGGTAAAAGTGTTAGAAGTTTTCTTGTTCATGCGGGGTTTTATCGCCGTTTTGTTAAGGATTTTTCAAAGATTACTCAACCATTCACCAAGGTTTTCCATAAGGATGCCCCGTTTGTGTTTACTGATAAGTGTGTTAAGTCTATTGACAGGATTAAACAGGCTCTAATCTCAGCTCCAATTATCTAGTCTCCTAATTGGAATTACCGCTTGAGATTATGTGTGATGCCAGTAACTATGCAGTTGGGGCTGTTTAGGGTAAAAGGAAGGATAAAGTCCTACATGCGGTTTATTATGCTAGTAAGACTTTGGATGATCCACAAGTTAACTATGCTACCACTGAGAAGGAGTTACATGCCGTTGTCTATGCCTTATATAAGTTTAGAGTCTAGCTTGTGGGTTCTAAAGTTATCGTCTACATTGACCATGTTGTGAGAAATATCGGTATATTTCGTCATTAATTTACGGATTATAACGAAACTATAGTATATGAATTACGAGTCATAAATGAATTGCATAATATAAAATTATAGGAATTTAGAATTAACCTTTGATCCTAGCAAATTTGGCCTATGAACAATATCGAAATGGATATTCTCCTAATTGTTGCACCCAAGATGCTCCGAGATATGCCTTGCTTGTGCTAGAATTTTAGAGAAAAGTTACTGCTAATTTTTCTTTTTGTGTGATGATGAATGATAGAGAGAATTCAAGAGAAAAATCTGAATTTTTCCTTGTTCTCTTCCTCTGTTTCGGCTGAATGACTAGGGTAGTAGAAGGAGGAGTCTTTTCTCTTTTTACTACTCTTGTTATTAGGGTTTTGACCAAGTCACCATAAGAGAATTATCGGAGATCTTTTCTCTTATTTGTATCTCTTATTAACCGAAAAATATGAGAAGAAAAAGACTATTTTCTCCTTCCTTTTTCGGTTATATTAGCATGTAATATAATATATATACTGTAAGTTTCTTAAACTCAATATTAGACATTTCTAATATCATATTATTAATAGTTTACTCTTAAACTATATGGACCTTATGCATGCATAACAAAAGAAAAGGAAAGAACAATTTCTTACATTGATTATGAAGTAATATGGGCACAATATTTGAACTCCTTCCAAATATTGTTCTTGAGCTATGAATATGAGGATGAATTCCAAGTTCTTAGTATAAGAACACTCCTATAAGTAGCACCCAAGACAACCCTTTTTATCTCTACTAAAATACTACACTAGTATTATTAGTAGTAACCCTTTAAAATAAATCTAATAACTCCATTACTACACTAGTAATTTTATTAGAATATGAACTCTAAATTATATGAAAACTTCTTGAGTTTTAGAGTAAGAAAGAAGAGATTTAGAGAGATAAGGATACATGCAAAATATGAGATGTTGTAGTATATAATAAGAGGGAAAAACAAGCCCCTTTGTGGCTTGTAAAAACCGGTCACACACACCCCACATGGGTGGGGTGTTGTCACTTCCAATTGTTCTTAACAATGTAAAAGGTTGAGTGTTGGTAATAGTTTTTGTGCATGATTATGTCTAATTCCTAATTAGAATAATACACAAAAATAATCACCCTCTTTGTATACTACCAAAACCGGTGCACCCTTGTAATATGGGTGTCCATTTTATTTTTGCAATTTGTCATTTGTCACAAGTGTGACATGTGACATGTAACATGTAATTTTACTTATAAATGTGCATTTAACCAATTTAAATGCAATTTCATAACAAATAAATTAGACTTAACAATTTAAGTCACATTTTATAATTACATGTAAATAAAATGGGTCATATCATATTTGGTTAATATAATCTACAATAGTTTGTAATTATAATCGACCAATTTCACTTATCTCAAATGTTTCATAAACATAATGCATTCTTAGTAATATAACAATTAAATTACCAAAATGAATCGTATTTAATCATATTATAATAAGATATAATTCTCACTTACAATATAAACTTGGTTCAATTTAAGGGATTAATTTATCTGTATCGCTATACAATTAATTAATTTACATGATTAGGGGATTGTCGTCCTTTAGGTGTGACCTCAAGGGATCAACTGATCACCACCGTCATACAACAGTAACGTCAAACTCAATTGAGCCAATCATTACCGATTTATGTTGACCAGTTGATTATAATATTCATCATCCCTTTGTATTCTTATTATTGAGATTTAATTATGTGATCGCACTATTGTTGAGGACATTTACTCCAACATATACGTCAACTATAAATATCCGTATATTTATAATTTGCTAATTAAATATAACATATTATGTTTAATTACGTATTAACATTTTAATTCGTTTAAGCTTATATTATATACAATGATTAAATTACCAAATGCGACGCAAATGCCCATTTAGAACCGATGTAATAGGGGTTTTTTGTACTAGTGCATATTGTAGTTTACCCTAAACATCACATATGCTTTAATTCTCCCCAAGGAATGTAGTACACGGTCAATTACGAGTTGTTCGGGAATGTCAACCCCTTGCACTTTAAGAATCTCGACATGCTCAATCAATTTGAGTACGTGAGGGCTAACTTTTTGGCCCTCTTTAAGATTCTGTCGAAAAACGCGGAAGCCGTTTCATATTGAATGATTCTAGGAGCTTGTGAAAACATGGTAACAAGCTTGGCATAGATCTCATAGGCCGTGCTCAATTTTATGGCACTCCTTTGGAGATCGGCCTCCATAGAAAAGATCAAAACATTTTTGATCGCGGCGGGCTTCCTTTTGGTAAGCCTCATAGGCTCGCCTTGCGGCGGCGGTTGACCTTTCGTTAGGTGATTTAGGAGAGGCTTCGGTAAGGTAACGAAGCTTGTCGTCACCTTCTGCGGCCAAGCGGAGTTGCGCATTCCAATCGGCAAAATTAGCGCCATTCTTTTCTAACTTGCATCGATCCATAAAAGATCGAAGCCATGAGACATTTGTGAGAGTTGGAGCATTGGTGTTGGATGAACTAGCCATTGCGATTGTACAAAGTTAACTACAAATTTAAGACATAAAGGAAATGTTAACATTTATTGTTTTAAATACTTGTAAACATTTTAAATCAAGTTTTAACATTTAAATAGTGACCTCTACCCAACTATTATAAATGATTCCGAGATCCAAATTCATATCAAATTGGGCACGGTAAGCCGATTCATCCCTTATTAACATAATTCGGTGGATTAACTCTTTAATCGATTCTACATTAGAACTCTCGGTCGATAATATTACTTTAATATTTATCTTAAGCCCGGAACACATGCGGCTACGGTCGCGAATACTTCCGTTGAGCTCAATCCAAAATTCGAAATAATAACATTTATTACCCCACTTACCCAACGTAACAAGTTTAGCACCCCGGTGAGCCGAGCCTACTTCCTTGCGAAATTGGGATTCATGGGTTCTACATTTGGTAAGGCTTGATCTCAATTATTTATTATGAGAAGTCATGTCAATTTATTATCTATCTCGTTTAAGTGAACTAAATCGATGAATTAACGATAATTTTAATTGACACGGTCGAATACTCGATGAATATGCATGTCATGTTATGGCGATTTGGCAATGCATGCAAACATATTAAATAAAAATGAAAGCATAAAAATTCAACTCCTAGTATGGCCTTTCCTAGAATAGAAAATCATATATTCTATTACAAATTTGGAAACCAACTCCTTTGGTCCCTTGAACTTCATAAGCACGCCTCCCTAGGTCACCGTCTCTCTCGGAACTCTTTTCCGAATGGCACTGTCTTTGGGAAACTCCGGTTTTACAATATGTTACAAAATATATAATAAAATTACAATAATTTCCTATTATACATTTTTAAAATAAAATAATACGATAAAAGTGATTCGAGATCACATTAAATTACAACCGAATCAATATTCCCTTACATTTCAGGCTATATCGATTAAAACTAAGGCAACAAAAGGAAAAATTACATAATTCCAAATTACATAAACCAAAATATGACATTCATAAATTGAAAAATGCAGCATTATAATATGTATATAAAACATGCTCATGTTAAATGTCAAATCGCTTTATTTAACGGTTTATATCGAATAAAACCCGGTTTTACGGAAATGCGTGATAATAATAACACTTTAAAATCACAAAACAATACTTAAATCATATTTAAGTCCAAGTTAATTATCCCAACTCATTTAGGCCTTAAAAATTAGTCATCACTCAGTTTTTGACAATAATTCAACTTGTTGTTGTATAATTGCTCATAATTAGACTTTAAAATCATATTTTAATCAAATAAATCCAAATTTAATTACAATAATTTCAAAATTTGAATTTTAAATTTTTGTACATTCTGGAACATTTCCATGACACTCATAATGTCAAAAATCATGGTTTAAAAATTTCGAATCGGTTTAGAGAAAAATGGTTGCGCTTTATCGGTTTTATCAAATAAAATACATATAGCATGCAAAAATTAATCATATTAAATTTTCAATTTTAGATCTGAAATGTGGGACATTTATGCAACCAGGAACAATTTTCTCTTGACATGAAAATTATTTTAGCTATATTTGCTAAATTAGTCACTATTTATGCCATTTTTATATTAACAAAATTCATAAATCATGCAAGACAAATCAGAAGTATTTTTAACCATTTGACCTTTATTTATTTCATTTTATCATATAAAAATCATAAATCACACGAAATAAGTCCAATTCACACGAAATTTTATATACAGTACGTAAAATGCATGTGTGATATTGTGTAAAAATTTCAAGGTCAGAAGATAAGTCTAACTATTTTTAGCATTTTAAACATCATTTTACTTATTAAAATGTAATAAAAATACTAAAAATCATATTTGAGCACTATAAATTTCCATAAATCATCAAAATGGCCCAAAATCATATTAGGACCAGAATATATTGACATGCAAATAACTTTGTGATTTTATCTTATAAAACACAAATTACTAGTTTTCTTTAAGTTACCATAACTCGAAAAAACTAAAAATCGATTATGCATGCAAAAACCAAGTCTCTTGATACCGCTTGTAAGTTTCTTAAACTCAATATTAGACATTTCTAATATCATACTATTAATAGTTTACTCTTAAACTATATGGACCTTATGCATGCATAACAAAAGATAAGGAAAGAACAACTTCTTACATTGATTATGAAGTAATATGGGCACAATATTTGAACTCCTTCCAAATATTGTTCTTGATCTATGAATATGAGGATGAATTCCAAGTTCTTAGTATAAGAACACTCCTATAAGTAGCACCCAAGACAACCCTTTTTATCTCTACTAAAATACTACACTAGTATTATTAGTAGTAACCCTTTAAAATAAATCTAATAACTCTATTACTACACTAGTAATTTTATTAGAATATGAACTCTAAATTTTATGAAAACTTCTTGAGTTTTAGAGTAAGAAAGAAGAGATTTAGAGAGATAAGGATACATGCCAAATGAGAGTTGTAGTATATAATTAAGAGGGAAAACAAGCCCCTTGGTGGCTGTAAAAAAACGGGGTCACACACACCCCACATGGGTGGGGTGTTGTCACTTCTAATTGTTCTTAACAATGTAAAAGGTTGAGTGTTGGTAATAGTTTTTGTGCATGATTATGTTTAATTCCTAATTAGAATAATACACAAAAATAATCACCCTCTTTGTATACTACCAAAACCGGTGCACCCTTGTAATATGGGTGTCCATTTTATTTTTGCAATTTTTCATTTGTCACAAGTGTGACATGTGACATGTAACATGTAATTTTACTTATAAATGTGCATTTAACCAATTTAAATGCAATTTCATAACAAATAAATTAGACTTAACAATTTAAGTCACATTTTATAATTACATGTAAATAAAATGGGTCATATCATATTTGGTTAATATAATCTACAACAGTTTGTAATTATA
>JAIUZE010074858.1:0-43575 GCA_022085475.1 Heliosperma pusillum
ATCGAATCGGAAAATGTGATTCCGAGAATCTGGCCAGGTTTAGAGTAGGAGCCTTATCGTTCCTACCAGGAGGAAATTAGTCTACATAGGCGAAATGTAAGCATCGCGTATGAGTTCAGGGAAATGTGATCCCGTGGATGCCTTTAATCATACTTGCCATGTACACGATGCTAGTGCGTTTCATTTACCGTGAGAGTTGTCGTCTTGTGTCGTCGTTCTTTGAATGCGTGATTTCATGATATTATTCATGGTCATTGCATGATTGGACACCGTCAATGTCTTGGTTCGTGAATGGATGATAATATGTGGGATTTATTGTGGTCATCGCATGACTTGGAATGGTATGTTTGTCGAGTCTCAATCTTATCAATCTTATACCGCTAACGGTGAGATGCAAGCCCTAGTGAGCGTATTCGATTGCCTAAGAGTGTCTTTCCCGAGTCTTTGAATAACATGATGGTTTCGGATTTGATTTCCACATGATCTTATCATTATCTATAGAATTGCCTATCTATTCTTATTGTACCTCACATGTATATCTATATATGCATGATCTACTTTTGTATTTCCTTATATGTACGTTTAATGTGATATGGCTGGGAGAACCCGGAGTTACTCCCCACTAACTGTGGCGTTCATGTTTTTCATGAATGAACAGGTTGCTTGCATGGATTGACTTTTTGGATATGATATTTTGGGGTTCGGGTGTGAGCTAGCGGGCGTTGTCCCTGGAAGATTAACCTCTAGACGATTTTAGCTTATTTGCTAAACACATGTTCTTTGTTAACATTTTGAGAGACTCCGTCTCTTTGTTATTTTCCGCACTTAGTTGTAATATTTTGACACTCCTCGTGTTATATATCTTGCATGTTTTAAAGGTTTTTAAAAACTACCTATTTCCGCAATATAATTCACATGCTTGTTTGTTTATTATTTCCGCATTCGCGAGGGTTGTCACAGTACTATTATCCAATAACGTATTTCACTCAAGCGATTGATAATAATTGATGCACGACTCTTTTGAAAAAACAAACTCTAAAAATAATAAATATTTGCTCAAAGGTTTGCTTTAAAACGATTTTGGAAAATCAACACAAGTAAATATGTAGCCGTGTGATATGTTGTGTATCTCGTGTCGTTTGTAAATAATATGTAAATGAGTATTTATAGAAGTAGAATCATAGTAGATCTAAAACCCTAGTATAATATTTAATAAAGATACTTATCTTATCATAAAATAATATTTGCTAATCTTTTAGAAATATCTTTATCTCAAAATATTATTTGGTTTATCTTATAAAAATATATTTATCTTAATATCTCAAAATATTGTTGTAAAGATATAGTAGAATCCTAGATTAGGTAAACAAGGAAAACAACCTATGGAGGCCGAAATTCCTAGCTCACGAAACCCTAGGAGGCACGCATCCCTAGGTGGCACAATCCCTTGGTTTACAAGAAACCCTAGGTGACTCAAACACTAGGTGGGCTAATTAGGTTAACAACAAATTGAGATATAATATATTAGAAACCCTAGGTAGCATGACAACCCATAAGTTGTATTACTAACCAATAGAATCTCATAAATATATTCTCTAATAAAACTTTTGATAAATATAAAAAATACTCTTTCACTTTTGAAAACATTTCAAAACATTTTATTTCCAAAATCATGCATCAATATTTTATCATCCAAAGTCATAGGCTAAAGTTATAACTTTGAACATAAAATCTCTCGAATTGAATAGTTACCGAATGACGACCTATACTATCTAATCTTCACAAAGATCTTTAGTATACGGATCATCTCTTCATCTTGATCACAAAGACCCTCCTTCCCGAGTCTTGTGTAGTTTGATGTAGATCTTGTTTGAAGCGATTTTCTTTAAAGTTATGCCTGGTTAGCTATAACTTCCATGTTCACTTCCAAAGTTATTCCTGAAGTTGTTATAACTTTGTCTCACAGACTTTGTCAAAGTTATGCCTAACTTTGATCTTTCCTTTCATAATTGTTGCTAGCTATAATAAGACTAAAGCACACAATTACACGCATATGATATATCGAGTAAAACATATTATCACGTAAACACATGTCATTATTAAAACTATCAAATTGGTTCAACAGATCTTAAAGAACAAATTCTTGACATTGCTGAGGAAAACCAACTTCTAAAGGCCAAAGCTAAAAAGCTCAAGTCTAAAGTTATGGCAACTTCAGCTACAACTTCAAACATGAAAAATGTTAAGAAAGAAGCTCTTGAGTCTAAAGTTATAGCTAATGAAGCTATAATCTCAGAGTTAAAACTCAACATTAAGCATCTTCAAGCCAAAGTTATAGCTAATGAAGCTATAACTTTAGAATTGAAGAAAGTCAATGAGCTTTTGAAATCTGAAGCTACGGCAAAGGAAGTTGCTATCATTGATCATAAGAAAGAAAACTCTTTTCTTTCTCAGCAATTGAAAGATATAAAGGCTGAATTCTCCCAAGCCAAAGATCAATATAATGAGGAGAAATTTATCTTGAACAAACGGTTTAATGATTTTCAAGAAAACTTTAAAAAGAACAATCTCTCCAAAGACTCGAATGTAGACCATACGTTATGTGAAAAAGAAATTCAGTCTTTACAGGAATTGCTCCTACATGCACGAAAAGTTCATGATAAATGGGAAGGAAGTCAGAAGGTCTTAGACTTCTTTACCGAACAGTCTAACAATAACATGAAGATGGGTCTACGACATGAGTGTTATAGTCGTAGAGACCATGATAAGTGCAAATCCACTCCTTCTGACCGTGATTTCAGAAGAAGGAAGTATGTCAATATTTCAGAATATCTGATTTGCAATTATTATGGTCACAATGGTCATGTTAAAGAGAATTGCGTTAAATATGTTAACGACAACAAAAATCAAACTGATTTTGTTAAAGAAGATGACGTGTCTAGTATTAATAAGTCTGAACCTGAACCTCAATGTGATGAATGTAGAAATAATGAGTTCAGATGGTTTTATGACATAACTTTCGATTACACATATGTACCTTCAAAATCAAAACAATATGTGAATCAGAAGCAGTCATTTAAACCTAGTGTGCGTCACAACAATAGAAAATACTATAAACCTAGACAACCCTATGTTAAGAATAAAAGAATCATTAGACACGTATGGGTTAGAAAGGATCAAATATATAGAGTCACTAACCACAAAGGACCCAACTTAGCGTGGGTACCTAAACGTTGCATTTGATTCTCTTGCAGATAATAGTGAAAGAAAACAATCTATGGTATGTCAACAGTGGGTGTTCGAGACACATGACCGGAAATAAGAATCTCTTTCTTTCACTAGAGCCCTTCAATGGTGGCAAGGTCACCTTTGGAGACAACAAGAAGGGCAAAATAATCAGTGTAGGTAAGATCGGTATATCTCCTTCACATGCTATTAATAATGTCTATCTGGTAGATGGTCTTAAACATAACTTACTAAGTATCTCTCAATTATGTGACAAAGGTAATAAAGTAGTTTTTCATTCAAATGTTTGTCGCATCATAATTGAAGGTACTAGTAATGTTATTTTAGAAGGCTTACGTAAAAGGAACATGTATATGATTGATTTAAACAAAGTTACTACAAGTTCCTTTACGTGCATGAAAGTTACTGTGGACGATTCATGCTTGTGGTACAAGAGGGTTGCACACATCAGTCCAACGATTTTAAAGAAACTCAAATTGTGGGATTTAGTTGAGGGTTTACCCTCAATCAAATTCGAACAAGAGAAGATGTGTGACTCATGTGCCCGTTGTAAACAAGTTAGATCTTCATTCAAACCAAAACGAGTAGTAAGTACAGAGCGTCCACTTGAGTTGGTACACATGGATTTGTGTGGACCTATGAAAGTTAGAAGCCGCGGTGGATCAAGGTACGTATTCGTCCTAGTCGACGACTACTCAAGGTATGTATGGCCTATCTTTCTATTTACTAAAGATGAAACTTTCGATGAGTTTGTAGTACTAATGAAGCTTGCCCAAAACAAGTATGATAAAAAGTTAGTTTCCATTCGTACGGATCATGGCACCGAATTTGATAATCAAGCTTTTATAGAATATTGTAGGGAGAATGGTGTAGGACATAACTTCTCTGCACCACGAACCACACAACAAAACGGTGTCGTGGAACGTATGAATAGAACATTAGAGGACATGGCCTCGCACTATGCTTTTGTGTAGTGGCCTTCCTAAGAACTTTTGGGCCGAAGCCATTAGTACTGCATGCTATGTACACAATAGAGCTATGATTAGATCTATTCTAAAAAAGACTCCCTATGAACTTTTAAGAGGGAGAAAACCCAATATAGCTCACCTTCGTTGCTTCGGTAGTAAATGTTTTGTCCATAATAATGGAAAAAGTAATTTAAGCAAATTTGATCCACGAAGTGACGAATCTGTGTTTGTTGGTTACTCTAATCATAGTAAAGCTTTTAAAGTCTTTAACAAAAGAACTTTGTGCATAGAAGAAAGTGTTCATGTTGTATTTGATGAAGATAATGTGCCTGAGCAAGTTGAACAGAATGAAGAAGAAGACATGAATGATCCCGACTTTCGCCTTTTAAGGGATGACGTTCCAGAAATCAATGAAGAAGTTATTGAAGGAATCAATGATGAAATTGATAAATCCGCAAATGACCTTGAAAAGAGAACTGAGACAATTGTTGATGATACGAATGTCTCTTCTCAAAACAAGGAAAAGGAAACTAAAGTTATAGCTGATGATGCTATAACTTTGGACCCAGATCAATATATTGTAACTGAAATTGTACCAACTTTAGCTATAACCCCGGAATCTAACTTAGGGGGAACCAATCTTGACTCTGAGTCATTTGAGGAAAGTGAGAGTTCATCAAATGATGATGAGCCTGGGAACACTAAGAAATGGGAATATAAGAGTTCTCATCCTATGGATAGTATCCTAGGAAGTTTGAATAATGGAGTTCAAACTAGACGAACATTAAATAACTTTTGTTCATTCTATTCCTTTCCGTCTACCATAGAGCCTACCAACATCAAAGAAGCACTTGCAGAATCCGACTGGATTGTAGCAATGCAAGAGGAGCTTTAACAGTTTGAACGTAATAAAGTCTGGCACCTTGTGCCACGACCTTCTAATCGAACTGTGATTGGTACTCGATGGGTATTCAGATATAAATTGGATGATTCAGGAGTTATAGTTCGTAATAAGGCTCGATTGGTCGTTCAAGGTTATAATCAATAAGAAGGGATTGATAATGACGAGACATTTGCACCAGTAGCAAGACTTGAAGCTATTCGCTTGCTTATCGCCTTCGCAGCTCATAAAGGAATGAAATTGTACCAAATGGACGTTAAGACTTCTTTTCTTAACGGATATTTGGAAGAAGAGGTTTTTGTTGAACAACCTCCCTGATTTTTGAATAGCAAATTTCAAAACCATGTTTTTAAACTCGATAAAGCTTTATATGGTTTGAAATAAGCGCCTAGGGCTTGGTACGACAGACTGTCAAATTTTTTATTGCTAAACAATTTTAAAAGAGGGTATGTCGACAAAACCCTATTTCTAAAATCTGAGGGTTCTGATTTACTTGTTGCTCAAATTTACGTAGACGATATTATTTTTGGTTCTACTAATAATAAATTGTGCAAGTATTTTCAGATCTAATGACCTCAGAATTTGAAATGAGCATGATTGGAGAATTGAAATTCTTCCTAGGATTGCAAATTCAACAAACTAAAGAAGGAATAAAGATTCACCAACAAAAATATGTCAAGGAGCTAATCAGAAAATTTGGTATGGAGAACGCTCACCCAATGGACACACCTATGGTAACTGATAAAAAGTTGACCTTAGACGAAAATGGTAAGTCTGTAGATGAGATTACATATCGAGGTATGATTGGTTCTTTATTATATTTAACTGCAAGTAGACCTGACATTATGTTCAGCGTATGTGTCTATGCTAGATTTCAATCATGTCCTAAAGAGTCACATATGATTGCATTTAAAATTATCTTGAGATATTTAATTGGTACATCTAATTTATATTTGTGGTATCCACTTGAATTTAATTTCGATCTAGTAGGATATTCCGATGCAGATTATGCATAATGTTCTTTAGATAGAAAAAGTACCTCTGCATTTGCTACGTTTGTTGGACCATGCATAATTACTTGGGGCTCAAAGAAGCAAAATTCGGTTGCGTTATCTACTGCAGAAGCCGAATATATCGCTCCAGGATTGGCATGTTCTCAACTACTTTGGTTAAAGCAACAACTATGTGATTATGGTGTTAATGTTGGTCGATGCATGTATTTTGTGATAATACGAGTGCTATCATTATTTCTAAAAATCCAGCTCAGCATTCTCGTACAAAGCATATAGACATTAGACATCATTTTTTACGTGACCATGTAGAAAAGGGCAATATTAAACTCGAATTTTGTAGTACTGAAAATCAATGGGCTGACATTTTAACAAAGGCGTTAGCGAGAAGACGTTTTGAGATTTTGCGGTTGGAAATTGGTTTAATCGGTAGCAATTAAATTCGTCATATTTATTTTGTGAACCTGCGTGACTGGTTAGAATAAGACGAGATTATATGACTGTGTCCGCATATTTCATTGCTAGTATATTTGTGTTTAATATTATATATTTTACGTGAGTATCTTGCATATTAAGTATTTTATGAAAATTGAATTATGGACTACATATTTGACAAAAATCTATCTTATTCACCTTCTACATTAAACCAAAATTCTACCCATATAACCTTGTTGGCCGAAAATTCTCACACAACAATATCTTACCATATCTTTTTATTTAACTAATCCTATCCTTACCTTATCTCAAAAATATTTACCCTAGATTCCTTTTCCTACCCAAATTCAAAAAAAAAAACGGGGAAATAGGACTCTAAGAGCCGGCACCCTACATGTGCTAAGTACAAAAGTACAAAACCCAATACCACTTTTCATAATTACCTATCCCTATCACTATCAACACACATCACCATCTTCCTTTCTTTCTCTCCTTCCTCACGGCACAACAACAACAACAATAAAAAAAAATAACCAAACAACTTCAAGCTTACAACAATGGCTTCCACAAGATCCAAAAATACCAACACCCCAAACTCCAAAATTCCAAAACCTAGAATTCCCTTTAATCTCTCTCCTAAACCAAAACAAAAAACACCCAATACGACCGAAACCGAGTCGGGTTCGGTTCTTGAGGGTACTAAGAGACGTAGATTAAATAAGGGGAAGACTAGAATGCAAGAAGAAGTGAATACGGACACCGACAACACGGTTCTCGAGGCGTCTACACGGACTCTGTTTCGGGATTTCTCACCTAAAGAAACGGCATCCGGGCTTGACAAGCTTCGTTTAACAAAAGATGAACGAAAGTTAGTTAACCGGGTTGCTAAATACGGTATTCATGAAGGTCGTAGTTTTCCGAAAGCATGGTGTGAAAAATATGAAGCTTTGGGATTTTTTAATGACTTCTTGAATTTTCAAGAGTGGGAAAGCGTGTCTCGGTTTTCAGGTTCGACTTATCCAATTGAGGTAATTCAATTTTACGCTTCTGTTTCTTTAACTGCTGGAGTTTTGCATGCCGTGGTTAATGGTCGTCCAGTTACCGTCACCATGGCTGATTTTTGTACTCTATTTTTGGTTCTTGATGATGGAATCAAAATTGACCCGAGTACGTCATAGGACGAACTGTCGGACCTGGCTAAGTTGGAGGTGAAGCGGTATTTTGATGATGAGGCTACTTTATCTAGTTGTGTGTTGGCGGGGAATGTGTCCCCAAAATTGAAGTTTATGTTGAATTTTCTGTGGAATACGGTTGTTCCGCGTCGGGGTGGACGGGATAAAATTGCTTGCTATGAAATGATGGTGGTGAAAAATTAGTTGGAAGGTAACCGGGTCAATCTTGCTTTCCTAGTGTTTTCTAGAATTTCTCAAACTGCTTTTTCGGTAACTGAAGACAAAATTTATTCGACCCTTGACTTGCCATATGGGATGTGGATATCTCGGGTTCTTGAGTCCAAGGGGGTAGTTCATTTGGATAGTTATGGTGTTACCTTGAAAGATGATATGTGTGATACGTTTTTGAAATTTATGAAATTGGAGGCTTGTGGTCCGGAATTGGTTTTTATGACAAAAGGTGGTACGGTCGGTGTGAAACCGGTGGTGGCTGATTTTTCGGGGCTTGAATCGAAATTGGATGTGTTTATGGGAAAAGTAATGGAGCGCCTTGATGCGCAAGATAAGAAAATTTATGCGGTTGTTGACAAAGTTGTCAAAACCGTAGCATTGGGGAACTCTCACTCCACCCGTAACCATGGAGGGTCGTGTGTGAGTGGTGAGTTCCAGAGTTGGATGACGGGAGTTGATGGTTGCCTAGCAAAAATTGAGAAGAATGTTGTCGATATTCGACAAGAGATGTTTAGGCAACGGGATCGGATGCAATTCTTGGTTAGCCAAGGAGGTGCATTGGTGAAGAGTGGTTCGGAAATGCGTGAAGGTATGCACACTATCTATGATGCGACGGAGGCTCTTTCTTTGAAGGTTCGGAACTTCGATGTATGCCTCACCGCCCAAGCTAATCATGTGTCGACGTGCCTTGATCGCCTTTCTACTATTGAGTACTGTACCCGACCCGACTACATTGACCCCAACATCATTCGCCAACCCGATTTACCTCTATTTTCTTATCTTACCTTGTTTGTTTCTTAAACTACTTAACCATTCGGCCCATTTGGCACCTAACACTTTTATTGTGGTTTGTAGTTTTTATTGACATTTGATATTTGATTTTGCTTGATATATATCGTTTAGTATTGCGTATTTTGCATATCTATTTCTTGCTTTGGAGTATGTTGTTCTAGTCATTTTACATCCGTGTTCTTGTCTTTTCAATGATGCCAAGAGGGGGAAGAAATGATTGATTTGAGTCTTTGCTTAAGCTTGCTCCTTGTCAAGACTCGTTATCTCTTAAAGTCTTTCAAGTTATAACTTTGGCTAAGTTGTCATGTTCTTCCGATCAAAGTTGCTATAACTTTGGTAGTGTTTTGTTGAGGGGGAACCATACTTAGTCACAATGTTAAGAGAAATCATAAGAGACTTGTCATCATCAAAAAGGGAAAATTTGTTGGACCTATTTTATAGTTTTGATAATGACATGTGTGTACTTGATAATATGCTTTACTTAATATATCATATGCGTGTAATTGTGTGCTTTAGTTTTATTATAGCTAACAACAATTATGAGAAGGAAGATCAAAGTTATAAGAACTTCAGGCATAACTTTGACAAGCTCTGTGAGACAAAGTTATAACAACTTCAGGAATAACTTTGGAAGTTTACATGGAAGTTATAGCTACTTAGTTATAACTTTAAAGAAAAACGTTTCAAGCAAGATCTACCTCAAATAACACAAAGCTCAAGATGGAGGGTCTTTGTGATCAAAATGAAGAGATGATTCGTATACTGAATATCTTTGTGAAGATTAGATAGTATAGGTCGTCATTCGGTAACTATTCCATTAGAGTGATTTTAAGTTCAAAGTTATAGCTTTAGCCTATAACTTTGAATGATAAATGTTGATGCATGATTTTGAAAATAAAATATTTTAAATGTTTTCAAAAGTGAAAGAGTATTTTTATATTTATCAAAAGTTTTAATAGAGAATATATTTATGAGATTTTATTGGTTAGTAATACAACTTATGGGTTGTCATGCTACCTAGGGTTTCTAATATATTTTATCTCAATTTATTGTTAACCTAATAAGCCCACCTAGGGTTTGAGCCACCTAGGGTTTCGTGGAAACCTAGGTTTGTGCCTCCTAGGGTTGCGTGCTCCTAGGGTTTCGTGTAGATAGGAATTTCGGCCTACTTAGGTTGTTTTCCTTGTTTACCTTAATCTAGGATTCTACTATATCTTTACAACAATATTTTGAGATATTAAAGATAAATATATTTCTAAAAGATAAAGCAAATAATATTTTGAGATAAAGATATTTCTAAAAGATAAAGTAAATATTACTTTAAGATATTAAAGATAAATATCTTTCTTAAATATTAAACTAGGGTTTTAGATCTCCTATGCTTCTATTATAAATACTCCTTCCCATCTCAAGTATGATATACACGAAATATACACGACACACATACTTGTTGAGAGAATTTTCCAAAATCGTTTTTAAAGCAAACCTTGAGCAATTTTTTTTTTAGTGTTTGGTTTTCAAAGGAGTCGTGCATCAATCTTTATCAATCGCTCGCGTGAAATACGTTATTGGATAATAGTACATCACATAATCTTACAATTCTTTAACGAGAATCTGTGTGAGTTATATTGTACTTTCTTATTAACGTAAGATAGTATAGAGTATTTAGCGATACTCACCTTGAGTTATAATCATAGTTGATTATACGAGTGGGTTGATGATTTTTGTAATCCATAGAAAGGTACTAAGAATTATTAATCGAGAATAGTGGACGTAGGTTTCAATGTGTGAAACTGAACCACTTCAAAAATCCGTGTGCCTCTCTCTACTCTCTTTACTTTTCGTTATTTCGTTACTTACGCTTACTTTGATTAATTAATTAGTTGATTTTAATCTATAAGATCAAATAATTAATTACATATCATATAAATCGAAAAAGTGGGGCTAGTTTTTAATACTCAATTCACCCCCCTCTTTCGTATTCGATCAATAGACTCTACAAAATGGCATTATGCCGTTTTTCTCCAGCATCATAGTAAAAGGGTTCGCCCAACGCGGTGGCTGTTTCTTCCTTACAAATACTACAGGTGGTGTATGCAAAACTATCTGGATTTAATACAGATTGTATTTTTCCTTTGATTTGTATTGTTTTCCCTTCCTAAAAATTGGTACGAAATAGCAAACGATGAATATTTGGAAAAGATACAAGTTGATAGATTTGACCAGTTTGACAAATTTGTATAAAGCATTACCGGTTGATTTACAAGAGATCCTATTGGCAGTAATAGTCGTACTTCATCGGTTGACATGACTTGACGTGCTGAGGTCTCCCCAATAACATTTGAGCGAAAATCATTACGCAATTGATGAAGTGTCTCTTTGTTGTTAATTGCCCTAAATCTAGGTAACATTAAGGTAGTGCATGTTGTAAAATATAAATGCAACAAATACAAATGTAATATACCATGTTCGCAGGGCTTCTGTGGCAGGAGCAACACTGTATCGTGTGGTACCCCAACAACCTCATGTGCAGTTAAAAAAACGATCATATATTTGTCTAAAATGTAATCTACACATTACAATATATAAACATACCCCCATATCCAGAAGCTTTAACGCGAGTAATCTGAATCAAACGTAGGGATTCTATGATCATGGCAATCTTTTTGATCGATTCTAAAGCAAGTCGACGCCAAGCAGTTACAACGACTGGTAAAAATAGAAAGAACTTAAAAATATATACATGTCACTGAAAAAAAGCATTTCATTTGAAGCTTGCGTCTGGTCAACAATCACTATGTCTCTTGCATCTTGGTTTTCACCCATTGTTCTGCTTGTGATTGTTTTTAGGGAACTAACAGAAATGGCTATACCAAGTAAATCTGTAAGAAGTAAAAAAAATATTTATGATGATTTTTCTTTGCTTTCTACAAGGTAGTTTACACGAATAAATCTGAAAGTACATACCAAAGCGCTCTCGTCAGTCGAGACAATCTGTTACCGAGTTTACTGGCATCCAATACGTCCGTTGAACCTCAACTAGACCAAGATCGACTATCTGTATACCTCTTCGTAGGTACATATGGTACATATGATTATCAGTTCCGAACTGTTCAGGAATGATTTAATTGTTGGATTTGGAATCTCATATTCATGACCTTCATGGAAAACGTCTTTATAAAAAGCAATATCCTCCTCGAAGATAGTAGTCATTTCTGTTCCTTGTTACATATGAAAATATAGTAGATCATATAGTTTTTAAACCAATTCGTTTCAAGTAATTATATTCTGTATATGGTTTGATACCTCATTGTCACTAAATAGCAAATTCTTAAGTGTTTTCTCTCCTTCCAACCTTTTTTTGGATGCGGATAGGGACTCAAGGCGCACAACAACGACAAAGTTACGACTATGATCGGTTAAGGAAGCAAGAGAGATTCTTGAAGGAGCCATTTTAATCTATAAATCGTGAATACTAATGTAAGACAAAGAATTCAGAAAGTGTTAAACAAAGAAAAATTCAAAATCGACAAGTAAATTAAAAACAATAGTACTAACTTTAAAGCATACGTATAAAATAGTATGGCAAAGTTATAGTCATGTGCTTATAATTTTAGTATGCATTTCACAATGAACAATAGTGTACGATGTTTTTTCCAATTTTTATAACAGCTAAATAAAAACTATGCAAAGGAAAAGTAAAGTTTACGTCAGAGTTTCGAGCTGTTGTAGAGAAAGAAATGTAAAATCAGTTATTGAAGACAGTAAGATGTGGCACTATTGCGGGCCATATGGCAATACCTTTTACCTTTTGATTAATAAATTTGAAGTATATTTTGAAACAAAAGAAATTACATAAACAAAATATATAAGATAATAAGCATGAGAAAATACGCGTAATAACATTACTGAGTAAGAAAATTACCCACGAAATTTCGTTGAATATTGTAAAAGATATGCATTGAAATCTATCTATATGAATGCACTTCTTTAGGGCACATAATCTATTTGCTAAGCCTTTAATTGTCGGTCAAAGTGCTATGCAAGAGTACAGTGGCAGTTATAGTGGGCTTACGTGCTAATGAGGAAAGCATAATATATAGCAGCCGGTGAACCAAGACAAGATGCGACATATGTGTATTTCTACTTGATCAATAGGAATTGGAAAATTTATATAGGGGATATGTGGTTCCTTTCCATTTGAAAAGGAAATTTGTCTATAGTAGACAGCTGAAACGATATCAAAGGTATAAAACCATTTTTTTTCCCTTGGAAACATTGTAAAGGTAACCATAGATATTAGAAATTTCTTAAAGATAAGAACGTGAAGTAATTCATGTAAGTAACGATGATATAATATCAACAAGGCAGTAAGCGTTACAAATGTTCTCACCGAAATTTGCTACTATATGAAGTAGCAGGTAAGAGAATTTAGAGCAAACTCATAATACATAATAATAAATTTATAAGTAGGATAAATTATGTATAATAACACAGTAGTGAAAAAAGATTTATAAAAACGTCATAGATTACTGCTTATATTTGCATCTATAGTTATCTAGCGTTATGAAGTACTTCATAGCATACAATATTTCTTGTACGTCTCCAACTGTCATCTAAAGTACTATGCGGAAGGATGGAAACAGTGACATCGGAACTTTGTGTTGCTCTGGAAAGAGCCACGTATAGTTGACCATGGGAGAAGACAGGACGAGGCAGATATATGCCAACCCTACTAAGTGTCTGCCCTTGCGCTTTATTTATAGTTATTGCAAAACTTAACCTAATAGGTAACTGCTTTCTCTTGAACTGAAAGGGAAATTTGTCAGCAGGGGATGGCTGTAGTGAAATTCTAGGTATAAAAACTCTTTTGCCTTTGGGCTGGTCGACGATGATCTCAGCATCTATAACATTTTGATTAAAACCTTTGCAAATAAGTCTTGTACCGTTACAAAGTCCAGAAGTAGGATCTAAGTTTCGTAATAATATAACGGGGCTATTCTTTTTAGGCACCAACTCATGTGGTGGAAGACCCGCTTGGTTGCAAAGTGTTAAGAAATTCTGTTGGATATTGCTCTGTTGTCACGTCTGAGGCTTCATCAAAGCTCTTGTATGTGAACGATTCTCCTTCTTGTTTAGAAACTAACATAAAATTTATCATCTGCGTGTCATCATTCTTCGGAGTCAATATTGCTCTTGTCGTCATCAGTGATGGATTTCTAGTAATTTGTTGTACATCAGGATAAATTGTTGCAATCAGTCGTTCTATTAGTGCAGGTTCCTCTGTTCCTGATATGACGATTGATCTTGGTAATTTAATGTCTTTTCCATTTTCATAAGGATGAGAACCATCACCAACTCGTAAAACAAAGTCGCTAAATGCTGGATCACGCAGTGCACGCATATTTATGGTTAAATGTATTTTTTCAAGTTTTGTCCACAAAAGAGACATCACGAAACTTGCATTAACTGCCTCATGTAATGTACTTTTGGGTATAACTGGCAGTACCGGTTGAAAGTCTCCTCCAATTACAACTACTTTGCCACCGAAAAGAAAGTCATTTGAACAAATGTCCCGTATGGTATTTTCAAAATGCTCGATTGATTGTCGTTTTGCCATGAGCGCTTCATCCCAAATGATCAACTTACATGCACGAATCAGTTCTGCTAAAGAACTTTGTTTTGAAATTTGCGAGCTCTTATTTTGATCAATATCAAGAGGAATCTTGAATCAGGAATTTGCAGTTCTACCACCAGAGAGATTGGCGGCCGCAATACCTGAACTCGCAACTGCAATTGCAATTATACCTATTATTCTAAGATTCGCAAGCAGTGTTGTATACATAAAAGTTTTTCCTGTGCCACCTGGTCCATCCAAGAAAAAAGATCCCTTTTCATTTTCAATAACTCTTCTGTAAATTGTATTGTAAGCACAACGTTGTTCGGTGTTTAACATGTCCACCGCACGTACTTCTTCGGAACTTATAGGAATATTTAATTCTTCTTCAATTTCTTTCATGCCGGAACGACGGAAATATTCTTCATCCAGTTTCAGGTCACCGAAATCAAAACTAGTGAAGTTTTTCCACATCGATTCAAATATGGAACAAATATTTCTAAGAGTCATCTGCAATACTTTTCGTCGATGTGACGGAAACGCATATGCATGGTCTTCTGATAACCCGCTGTAAAATTAATCCCAGAGTAATCTTCGGTTATTCGGATTCTAGTAAATGAGCAAAGTGGAAAATAATCTACGAAGAGCGCCTGACATTTGATAACGAGAAGGTTCTTCTAAGCACTGTTCTATAGAACTATTAGCCTCAAGCAAACCGCGTCTATAAGCCGAATCGCGAAACGAATTACACATTATGCCATTTACGGACAAAAGGTCGTCAAAAGAAGTGGGTCCTCGAACATTTGATAGTAGAAGACGTAAATAGTAACGTTCTCCTTCAGAAGGATTTGCATGTACCAAACGGCCTAACGCAAATCTTTTCTCTCTCGAAGTCCATAATTTGTCTTTTTTTCGATTATGCCATACGTAATATTATGAAAATTGACTATATAACAACGTTTGCGCGAAAACATCACTTACATTCTGCTCAAAGAAAGCCGTTAACATTGTTCTTTTACGTGCGTCGTCATCCAAAACACTACCAAGGTTTTCCCAAGGACGAAAACTTACAGTTTGCATGTTCGGTAGATGTACCAGTAAAGGAACAACGTTAGGATGTATTTCAATTAAATAAAATCCATAAATTCTCCATGCGGTCTCAGGTGGAGAAATCCAGCGAGCCGATTGGTAGCCAGTGATCTCGTCAAATGATGACTGACTGCTAGAATCACTAAGAGCAAACGATACACGATCATGCCCCTTATACACGTACTTGTACATGTACTTAACGGCTTAATCGTCGAACATATTTCCACGTTTAGGTGACAGTTGTACTTTGCTAATAAAAAAGGGTTGTACGAAACGACCCACCTATTGTCTAATTGGGATCCACGAACGTTTACATGAACACATGTATCCCTTCGACGGTATATAGGATACGAATCACGACCATTTGTTTTTGTATCTGCAAATGCACGGGGATAATTATTCTAACACAAACCGTCTTTCATGCAGGGATTTGTAGGGTTTTCTCTACCGCAAGGTCCATGCATCATATGACGTACAACACAAGAGTAAAACTGATGATTTTCTTCAGCGTTAGGCAACTCAGCGCAGACGAATACGTCATATTGGTCAGGTGTTCTTATCTTACTATCAAAATCTAAAATAATTAAAAAATGTGCATGCGGTAGACCTCTCTTTTGAAATTCAACGACGTAAACGTACCCCGCAACACTGCCAAATATTTTTCGCACGGAAATATCTTTCTTCAATTCAAATAATTTTGCTCTGAAAACCCGAGTAACAAGATCAGGCCTGTTTTGCGGTTCCTCGAAAGGTGATAGTTCACGCTCAATTTCTGGCCAACGAGGGTTGCATGTCATTGTCATAAATATATCTGGCTTCCCATATCGTTGCACCACAGTCATTGAACAAAGGTATCGACGTCTAAAATCACGATCACATCCAATGAAGCTTGCCGGTAATATGAAACAACGACCGATATTAGCGTCATATCTTTGTCCAGCGGCATGATTGTCAATAACCCCTTGATATAGATCTGCACGAATAGATTCTAATTATTGCGTATGTAGTCAAGTCGAGTGGTTTCAATTTTGATGTACATATCGACCGTATATTGTTAAAGAATACGACCACTTCTTAACAATATAAAAGAATTAGTTGGGCGAATTTGAAGTTGATAGCAGTAATACTCCCTACAAGACACTTTTTTTTTCCGAATCAGAAGTACCTGCAACTGCAAGTAAAACAACGCTAAAAACACGTTGATTAAGGCATGTTTTTTGAGAAAACGAAATATGATGCACAGGTGCAAACCTTGGTCTTCATTTTCAAGCAAGCCATCTGATGTTTGTATAAGAACTTCATTTACCGGAAATTACGGGCATTCAGAGCGACGTCGGGGATTTGCGCTAGCTCGGTAGATACGCCAATGCCATCCTGTTTCGCCAAAAGGAAACAAGACAGGGTATAGTAATGGATCATAGCAACCATAGTAATGCAAAATTCTATGACTTGTACCAGAGTTTGCATATACAACTATATCATGTTGAGGAGGTTGCGAAGAATTTTCGCCTTCAATCTAAATGGCTGCAACTTGTGAGGTCGTACGAGCATTATGAGTCCTTTGATCATGAATTGGATCCGATTTTATTACAATTCGGATGTCGTTATCTACCCTACGTTCCTCAGGGATTTAAAAAAGTGAGTGTAGGGATTTAGTTGCATAACGCGCATCAAAATACGAATCACATTATGCTCAATTTCAGGACAAATCTGTAGGCGATGCCATAATTCTTGATCCGTGTTAAAAAAAATAAAGTTGTATATTTCTAGGACGATCTTCATTTGGTAGAATGTCATTAATGAAATGGTAAACTTGACGTTGCACTCTACAGGTATATATTCCACGGTTTCTCTGAGCGAGTTCACGGTCATTCTTAACTCCGAATGAAGTAAACGCGAAAGAGTTGTTATATAGCGTAACATATTTTCTGAAGTTTTGGGAGGTTGTGTCATTCGATGTAAACAACATGCGAAGATCAGCCGGCATCACATTATGTGTAAGGCTCACATCTCCTTGGCAACAACAGAATCTTTGTGATTCATTTTTGAAAAGTTTTACGCCGCAGAAACGACACAAGGACAGCAAAGGAAGAACATACGGCGTATCAAGCGGATGTGAAAACCTTCAAAGGTGTTTCTATCATTTAGAAAAAGTAAAAAAAGAAAAAGAAACGAAATATATGATGTTGAAAATGAGATTTTTTTGTTTACCCTTTTGAGTAGAAGGCGACAAGACTGGGCGATTTTTCTTGGTCAATCGATTTGTACGAGAACACGACTCAGCGTGCTTGAATAGATTCATATTGAACAATTATTCAGCATAATCGAAAAACCTCTGGATACGCAGCGAAGAAATTATGTAAAAGAAGCAAATATTAGTAATTTATTTATTGTCCTTTTGAGTATAATAAGAATTTATTTACTCCTCTTTGACTTTTCATAAAAAAAATGGTATACGCATTCCAACAGTAGTATGACTGTACAAGGAGTCAAACTCTAAACTTTCTGCCTCTAGTACTATAGGTTTACCATTGAGCCACCCCAATTTTGTTGTATATACTTTGCCTTTTATTTATAGTATTCCTTTTACTGTCAGATTTGGGGTATCAAAATACGAACGTCTAAACTATTTTTTTTTTGCTTTGAGATAGCGTCCGCCACCCCTTGCCACCTATTGGGTTCTCCCCAGGAAGCAGATAAGACGTAATAGAAGGTTAATGTAAATGATAAGGTATAAGTACAACGCCTATAGCGTTAGATCTGTTCGTTTTCTTTCTTAGAATAATAAACTTGACAAAAAATGTATAGTAAAAAAAGTAATATTTTTACATGTATTAAACTGTTAAACGATCAACAAAATAATTGTAATAATATACAAGTATGTAGCAGAAAATTAGTTGATAAATAAATGGATATATTTGAAAAAAAAAAGACAAGTAAATATTCAAACGCAACGAAAAAAGTTCGCATAACATAATATGTGTAGATAATACAGAGTGATAAAAAAACTTAGTAAAAAAACTTGTAAAAATAATCGTACGCAAAATCACATTGACCAGTAGTTTGGTTAATCCTGATAACGTATTTTTTGAGTCCATTTAAAAAGAGATCCCAAAAGTAGTGTACATCTATTTTGTAAGGTACCTTCACTCATATTTGATGGTCTATTTTGCTGAACAACCTAAAG
Source organism: Heliosperma pusillum (assembly GCA_022085475.1). Classification (NCBI taxonomy): domain Eukaryota; kingdom Viridiplantae; phylum Streptophyta; class Magnoliopsida; order Caryophyllales; family Caryophyllaceae; genus Heliosperma; species Heliosperma pusillum. Next base: position 18,649 of record JAIUZE010074858.1, read on the forward strand.
CGTAAGCTAATGTAGTAATATAAAAAACCTTTGTATAGTAAGAAAATAAAAAATCTATATTAAAACTATTATAATCAAAGCCTTACCAAGGTATTATTATTTATGCTCTAACTAATTGAGTTGTTGTATAGGTTTTTTGTTATTTTTTCGTATTAGTAGATTAGTATTTATCATTCCCTCCCTATCACTCATTTGTTTAACTTGAATTAAAATACATCTCACAAAGTATGTAAAAAGTAATAAATGACCAAGACAAATGAAGTAAAAATATTGCTGTAAGTGTTATTATCCATTGACGTCTTATTCATTGCTTCCCTCTACCTTTGATCTACATGGATCAAAGTTATCTTTTAAGACTTAAACCATGGGTGTGTAGATGTTTTCAAGACTTAAAATGAATAAGGGTCGTGGATTTTTTTTGTTACCTTACGTGATAGATTGTAATGACTATTCAACCAGTAGAATAAACTTTAAAGAATCCATTTTAAGAAAGATTTGTTATTATTATTCAATTAATCTAATATAATATCGCAAAAGTAAAATTATAAAATTATCCAAATAATTTTTTTTCAAATATGCCCGTGCAATTTGCACGGGTTCTAAGCTAGTTTCATAATAAAACAATAAACAACACCAATTTTTCTGCTAAAAAAAACCGTAAAAACGAAGCAAAAAACACAGGAGAAAATCGAAGTAGAAGTTGCTAACAACCTTTTATTTATCATAGAGATCGGGTTGTCTTTCATATAAACCGATAATGAGTTTATTTCTTTCAAGTTAAACATTTTGTCCTAACTTAGTTTAAGTAATAACGTTCAACTAAATTTGGAATTACAAAACCAAAAAAAAAGCAACGAACTATTCACCAAAATTATTCTATTATACTACATCCGATTTTATAAAGGCAGTTTCATAATCGGAAAATTTAGAAACATAATTAGGAACTTTCGAGTTACCCACCAAACACTCGTGTATAAATTGGTAAAAGCATAGTCCTAGGCTCGTAGTCATTAAGCTAAAATGTCGTCCATCGAAACAATAGAAGTAAGTTACATGAGAAAAAGAAAAAAATCAAAACTTTAGTTTACAGGCAGTGTAGAAGTGATGTCCATATTCACCTGCAGAAATTAATAAACTATGACGCATATATTTATTTTGGAGTTTATACAGTTAACGATCAGATAAGAACAGACTCGGATTGGCGTTTTTAGTGTTAGTAAGTAGTCGTCTAAAGAAAATCTATCTTTGTTCATGCATAAAGAAAATTTAACACAATTATATGCATGTACTTACCTTAAACTTACTGTACAGAATGATGTAGTAACATCTCCTTTAAACTGACAGTGTCAATGATAAAAAGTGCAGTCGTAGAGGATGTAATTTATGTTAAGATGTAAACCAAATAGGATATTTAAAGGCGAGAGGAATAAGATTTGAGTTCTTCTTAGTTACTATATGAATAGTATAGGGATAATTCCAATAAGTACATGCAGCAAAGAAACAGTTTCAGAGCAATATTACAAACCAATAGCACAAAAGAGACACATATACACATAATTACATCTAATAGTAATAGGTGGCAGGAACTGTCTGTGTTGTTAACATGCAGATAAAGCTAGAAAGCGGCAGGAAAAGACATGGGACTTGTATAGATGACATACTCATCTTTTGAAATGTAATTGCAACAGAAGAGTACACGTTGAAGCCACATGTATGAACCTACATATAACAAAAAAGGACAAGAGTTATAAGACAGTAAGAAGACCAAAAATAACTTAATTTATTAGTACGTTGATATTTACAAAGCGCCTTTTGTTTAAGAAAACATTAATTTTCTGGAATATGCTGAAAGACTGAATTAAGTTGCTTATCCATGAAAAAGGACAGATACTATATTAGTTGATTCTCTATTACCCATTTGTGTTATAGAAAACCTATCGGTTACATTGACCGTTGACATTGAACCTCACTGAATCATCAGATAACACATGGAATCCAAATTTCCCCCGCACAACATATCGAAGCTTCTCACGCTTGTCATACTGCACCCCTAAATCAAGGCTTGCTGCCAACTGAGGTGGTTGTTGCACAAATTCAATTGTATGCATATCGTGAAATATTAAAATAAACATATCATGTCACTGTATGCAAAACACAAAGATATTAGAGCCTTAAACTACCAACACTTCCCCTTAATCAACATCAATATCTTAAAGAAAACTTCTACATCACTCGCCTCATAGACCTTAGCATTTTAACAAAATGCCTTGTGTGTATATTTACAAAACAAAGAGAACTTATTCTTAGGGGAAAATCAAATTACGGGGCTAATATAGATTGTAATTAACCATATATCATCTCAACAATATAGCACGGCCCTATTTGGTTTAAGTGTCACCCTAGCCCCATTAATTTTCATCATTTCGGGTATATTTTAACAATCGGAACGTAAAAGGACAAACACGTGAAGCTCATTTCCGCTTTCAAAGATTGAGATACTGCATTTTCCATTCATATCCTCCCTCGTCCCGCTACGATATTTGTTTTCCACAAAAATATACTCCTTATATTCCACCAACACAAAAGTAGAGATAATATCACCCAATTCTCCATCTTTAGAAACGTCGTGGAGCAATTCTTACCCATTACAAATTTACAAGTACATTTTTTTTTGAAATCTAAGTCCCGAAAGACTTCTACCCATATTTTAACATATTTTCTATTCCCTTAAAACTCTTGTCATATTTTATTTTTTCATAACTTTTTACATTTGTAGTCAAATTTTATTTAAAAACATTCACAATTTGAAGTTGTAACTGATTATTAATCATGAATTCATAATTCCTTAACTTTTCACCCTATTCCATCATTAACGATTTCTGAGGATGATCCTGTGTTACCTGACCCCAACTCATTTTTGGGATTAATCCTACTATTGGTTCTTTTAGGGTCAAAATTTGGAAACCTCGACACAAATGGGTAATTTTATTGGATTGGATTAGGGGGAAAGACTACACATTTCTAGAATTGAATCTCGGACATTAGGGGGTAAGGCTACCTCATCCTCGTAAGAAGTTCTAAGATGACTATTATACGTTATCGACACCTACAGAGTTGCAATTAATAAAATCAAGAAAAGAACTTCGACATATCAATGCTTAGCTTCAAATTGAGAACTCATGTAAAGTAGTCAGTATATATTAATCAAGGAAAGGACAAACATTAATTGTAAGAGAATACATGGAAACACATATACGCATGGGGTATTAGCATTTGAATACAATGTTCATGATCAGTATATACCATAGATAATCCCTCGATTTGGTCTAAAAGTGAGATTATGTGACGCAATGTAACATGACGATTCCATAACTGTTGCAACTGCTTCTTAGGCGCACCAAGTTTTTTCCTAGCCTCAGACTGTCCTTCAAACCAAAACACTTTCTTCAAGGACCAATTGATAAACGAAGAGTACCATAAATTTTCTTATTTATTATGCTAACTGACAGTACACTAAGGTCTTTACATTCTATACCATTCCAAGAACATAGAATTTGGTTACTAATATTCCAAATACTTAAACAATTCTCATGGTCTTTTATTATAGATTACTTGAATGTAAATATTGGTAAACCTTCTAATTGTTGAAAGTCGGGAGCTTGTAAACCAAGAAGCGAGTCATTTCCCGCACTCAAAAATCAAACATGAGGCAATATAGTCAAGGATTTATCATGAAACATCAACTCTCAAATATTTAAATTGTAAATAATAAAGGTGTCACCTTCATTATCCTAGAAGAAATAATGTACATACAAATGACAGTCTCCTAGAAGAAGCACCTAGATATAAATAGACCCAATAGGGAAAAAAAGTAACTTTAGTTGTGGCAATTTGTCGAACACTTGGTGAACATAGACGACATTGTCCGCAGCCTACAAAACTCTCAATACCCATTTATAGTTTGGTTCACTATATTCAGCCTGCTAAGAAAAAATTTAATAACGAACAACCTAATTCGTTCTCGAGTCCTAGCTAACATGTAGTCTCAAAAATTGAACTAATTCTATATGCATTAACTTAAGTTCGTCAATGTACTTACCTCAATAAATCACCGGATTCGCAGCGAACGAGCTTAGTCCCACATAGAAATTAGAAAGGTCCTACCCCAAGCTATATTGCTCCTGCCTCTGAATGGCACAACTACAAAATAGTCTATACATACGAACCTGAATAGTCCATCCAAATTTTTTGATATCTTGCTGAAACCAAAATGGTTAAGCTACCAACAAGTTTGTGGTAGTTACTCTCCTCATATGGAATACAATAAACATATGTACATTAGTACATAGACACTGGTATAACACTTATAATGTACTAAGGTAGACACCATTTAGTTATATTCATCTAAGTTAAACTTTCTAATCAAATATGCCAAATGGAATAAGCAAATCACAATGAGGTAGTTTTTACATTGAAATATAATAAAAGGGAAAACACAAAAGGTAAGAATAGTACTGTCTCATAGCCTTGGATAAACACCTTAGCAACACGTACACAAACAGCTGATCACTGTGAACTCAGACACACTACTCTACAAAAATCTATAGACTACAATATATAGTTCAATTTCTTTTACAATTCACGTGAATGATGTACCTGTGAATACAAAAGGCGTTGGCACATGATTGACATGTTATACATTAATGAAGATTGAAAGAGAGATAGAACAAATCGGGTATTTGTTATCCGCTCGTGCAGTTATAAATGCAAAGCAAAGGATAATGATAAAGATTTAACTTTCCAGTTCATATTTTACATTCGTCCATCATGGTTAATTCACTTTACGACACAAACTCAGTTTGTCCTTTGCTCGTGCTACCTTTCTTACTGAACAAGAAGAAGGGCATATTTGTAACTTTAAAAGGTAATGGCAGGAACGAAATGAAAATCTGGATTATGCTTTGTACATTTCTGCAAGAAAACTGATGAAATCAGTGGGCACACCAATGTTAATATAGGCAATTACTTTTTTCAAATAAATGTAGATATAGAATTTATAATTTGTTAAGTTGGAGATAAGCAAACAATTACTCTGTATTTGCATCAACTTTAGAAAGTTTTAACTATTGTATACTTTGTCAAATCACCCAACTGAAATCTAACGGAACAATAATAGTGGAATTGGGCAAGTACGTTCTTAGATGATGATTTCAGACGAATCGAGTAAAATGTAAAGTCAAATCACCCAACTGAAATCTAACGGAACAATAGTAGTGGAATTGGGCAAGTACGTTCTTAGATGATGGTTTCAGACGAATCGAGTAAAATGTAAAGGCACATCTCTAAAACTCAGGAAACACAACAATGATAGCACAAATAAACTGCCTATCTTGTGTAAAACTTTCACTACAAAACCTAGAGAAAAGCACCCGCACCACTATTATTATCACCATTGAATACCCCATACCGTTGCATTAAAAAATTTGCGGTATGTGAAGTTTCCACTGAATTTTTCGACTGACCTAATACGTAAAGAGCTATTTGTCTAACGCCGCAAAATATGACAAAACCACAATTCAATACTCAGTATTCAAAATTTGATAAATCAAGTATAAAGTATATACAACATGCTCTAAGCACAATGAAAATTTGTCTTAATATCATTCCTCCCCAAAGGTCTTACATAATCAAGTATATAGTTATATACAACATGCTCTAAGCACCATGAAATTTTGTCTTAATATCATTCCTCCCCAAAGGTCTTACATAAGATGATTGTATCACATTTCAAGTTAGCTGTGTTAGCCGGGTTACATCCGATCATCAAAACTGATATTACCCATAATATATTCTCCCTCCGTCCAAGTCATTTGTTTACCTTTACTTTTGGCATAATTATTAAGGAAATGGTAGGGGACCATTTGTGGTGGTACCTGGTGGATGACATGTGGACAATAGTCCCATTGGGTGATCAAATTACTCATCGATTACATTCCTAATATAGAAAGGTAAACAAATGAATGAGACACCCTAAAATGAAAATGGAAAACAAATGACCGGGACGGAGGGAGTATCATAGCAGATCTGAAGAAGAAACAATCTCAGAAACCGATTTTGAACGGCAAAAATTAGCTGTAATGGGTAAAAGTCAAAGTAATAACTTACGATCTAGCAATAAGAAGAATAATTTATATAAGGTAGTACCTCGAGAGGCTTCCGACGACAAGCAGCAGCAGCGAGATATTGTTGGCAGTGTTTATTAGTACAAGGGAAAAGGGAAAAATTATGGTTTTATTGAAAATGAAATGAAATAATAATGAACGAGATAAGTGAAGGAGAAGTACATTATTGTTTTATTGAAAATGATGAAAATGAAAGAGATAAGTGAAGGAGAAGTAAACAACTTAGAAGTGGCAATTCCGTAATTAGTGATGTCAGCCATGGGTATAAGCGCTCTCAAAGATGTGTCACGCATGTATCCTCTTTTATTATAAGTAGATATACTATAAGATGATGCCTGACTGCTGCATGTGCGTTGCACGGTATTTAAAAACTTCCTATTATAATATCAAGTTAATTATAACTATTTTTTCCTGTCAAGTTGTTTTGTCTTATGTCAAGTTACTAACAACACCAAAATTCAAAATTGTGATCCGTACGATTATCATCTAATTCTCAAATAATGAAAGTTTTAATTAGTGGTGATAGAGTTTGAGTGTACGCGCTCTCTCTAAATTCTCTCTCGCCAAAAAATCCCAAAAAACCTGTTGGAGTAAGTGTCCTCCACAATAGTGCATTTATATAATAAATCTCATTTGGAATATACGTGGCGTGATTAGTATATTTTGATACTCCACGTCAGTTGATTAACGTAAATCGGTAACGCTTGGCTGACTAGAGTTTGACGTTATTGTCGTATGACGGCGGTAATCAACTGATCCCTTTAGGTCACACCTATAGGATGAGACCCAAATAGAATACTAATTATTTGTATACGATACAATTTAATTAGAGCATCACATATATTTGATATGTACGTTTAGTTACGAGAGTTATTTATTGGAAATTGAGTTACGAACTCATTCCACTTAAGTTTATTAGTCAATTATACGATAACTGACTGAATAAATTTTACGTCTTATTTTAATACGATTGAATAAGATTTAATTTAGTGATTAATAGTTAATTCATTAAATTATTTGAGGTTATGCATATACTTTGAGGTATAGGTGATTAGTTAATTATATTTACAAGGAGTTGTAAAATAAACTAACTAGGCATTGTGGGACCCATTATATATTGATATAATGATAAAATATCACTTAAAAGTTAAGTGTATATTATTTATTAATTTGAGTCATATAATTGTTATATGATCAAATTAACACTTAATTATATAAGATAATTAAGCTTATGATTAATAAGTATTTGTGGGACAAATATCAAAAAATCAAAATGGACCACATTTTACCATGTGGACCGAAATAGTGTAGTGGAAAACATAATGATGGTTGTTTTCTTTATACACACTACAACACATGATTTTGACAAATGAACATGATCATGTATAGTCCTACACACTACCTATTTGCATGAGAATTAAAATAAGCAAAATAAGGCTCATTTTGAGCTCATGGGATCCGGCCAAAGGCCATTATTTAAGGACAATGGTTGTTCTTATTTGATCACGACTTCACTTCATTATGGATGCTTATTTTCTTCTTCTTTCTAAAACCTCCAACATCTCTCTAAACTCACATGCAAACTAATATTCTCTATATATTACTAGTGTAGTAATACAATAATATTAGTAGTATTATGTCTTACTTATTATCTAGTTAATAATAAGTTTAGATTATTTGGGTTTAGTCTTGGTTGCAACAAGAAAGAGACCTTCAACTTTAGAGGTTGTTTTATGGAGGATCATCCACTAAATACATGCTCAAGAACAATAAGAAAAGAGTTTCTTATTGTGCCCATTTTACCGAAAATTTCCATTGTAAGGAAATTTCATCTTATCTTTATATTTATGCTTTTATATTTGCATGCATGATAACTAGATCCTAAATCATTAAGTTAATGTAATTTAATGAACTAATTAGAGGAGTCTAATTAAAGGTCTAGGACTTTCATGTGGTATCAGAGCTCAATTGTTACATGCATGTCGATTTTAGGCATTAAAATCGAGTTATACGATAACTTGGGTAAAATTGAAAATTTGTGTTAAAAATTGGTTTGCACGAAATTTTTGATTTGCATGCATACCTACTGACCTCAAAATGGTTGTGGTCAAATTTGGTGATTTTAGGGATTAATTTGCTATTTATTTTGATTTATGGCCTTTTAAATCATGTTAATATGCATATTTTATGTTAAAAGTTAACTAAAAATAGTTGCATGTTGATTCTGGCCATGAAATTTTGATATGATCTCACATGCATGTTTTACATACTGTATGTAAAATTTCGTGACTTTTAATTAAGTTTTGCATGATGATTGAGTTTTATAATATAAAAGTCAATAAAGTGAGATTATTATGATCATGAAATTGAAACGTCCTTTTCTGGTCTTGAAATTTTTTGGTACATTTTATAATCTGATTTATATCATTTTGGTGAAATTTTATAATTTTTTTCACTATTTTACCATATTTAATGGTTTTTATTTGATAAAACCGTTGAATACTATGTTATTTGTTCATAAAATTTATTCAAAATTTTTGGGCAAATTTTTTCTCTGTTTTTAGAGTTCCTGGAAATGTTCCAGAATGTACAAAATTTTTGGTTTCAAATTTTTATGATTTTTATATTTTATTTTGGGTTTACTTCATAAATGTTATGATTAAACCTCTATATTTAGCAAATACGATCAATTCAAACTAATTAAATATAAACAAAATTAGTGGGGAGTAATTTTGAGTTCTAAATCAGTTTAGATAATTATTTTGAGCTTAAATACGATTTAAGTGTTGATTATTGATTTTTAATGGGTAAAAATCGATAAAATCCATAAAACCGAGCTAGAATGAGCATGATAAGTATCAAGGGCGATTTTGGCATGATTTTTACAGCATTTTATTTATGTTGTTATTTTGAATGAATGAATGTCATTTATTTAATTTTTAATGCAAGTTGTACCTAGTATGGCCTAGATTATTTTAATCGGTATTACCCGTAATGTAAGGGAATACCGATTCGGTTGTAATTTTATTTGCGATCTCGTATCGCCGTTTGTAATAATTTAATTTCATTTTTAGATCAAATGTATAATAGGAATTTTATTTGTATCCTTTTGTAATTAATTATTATAAAGACGGAGATTCCCGAAGTCGGTGTTCCAAAAGACGGTGCCATGAAGAGGCAAGGGGCCAAGGAGTTGGTTTCCGATTTTGTAATCTACTAGTTAATTAGATTAGCTAGGTGGCCATACTAGGATTTATTATTTGCTTGCTTTATGTTTTTCCGCACATGCCAAAATCGCCAACATGCATTTTTATTTCTCGATTGTCAATTCAAAGTTATTCAAAATTCACTGACTTAGTTCGCTTATAGGGAATTAATAACAAAATTGACAAGACCTCTCACATAACTTAAAAAATTGAGATTTAGCCTTACCAATTGAAGCACCTATGAACCCCGTGTTCATTAGGGCTACCACGCTCGTGGGTTCCTTTTTACCTCGGGTAAGTAGGGTGATGCGATCACAAGCCAAAATTGGATTGGACTCAGCGAGATAAGCGTTATCTTGGGACTAGGAGATGGATTTAGTTGAAATCCGTCAACCAAGAGTTCTAAGTGTAGAATTAGTCAAGTATTGACTTACCATTTTTAGATAAAAGTAGCATGCGATGACTATTTTTGTCTAAAGATGGGTCTTGGAATCACTTATATAATTTCGTGAGGGGTCATTATATGAGTGACTTGTTTAAAATTGTTTTACAAGTAAATTATATTTAAGCAATGAATGTTTATTTTTCGTTGATATTTATTTTATACGCGCAAATGACAAATATTTATCCTTCTACGAACTTGTAAATCCGTTCAATCGTGGAAAGGAGTTTCCATTATTTTATACGGTAGTATTTTGATTGCAATCTCCGTTTAAACCACCGTAGCTAAAGACAAAATGAATTTTATCTTTTGATCCTTATATTCACCATTGCAAATGTCTCTTATGAAGAGTATACAAATAAGTCACACTTAGTCAAAAACGTTTTGAATTTTTTGTGACGTCTTCTTATAACAATGGTACATCAATCTTTTTGCTCCAAAGAAAATATTTGTAATTTTTTGGTATGTCGTCATAATGCTCCATATCGATGCTTACCTCAAAAGATGTCAAATCAGTTGGGACGACTAGGTTAATAAATTTATTTAAAATCGTGAATAACCAAATACCGTAGTCACTTCATGAAAGGTTTTTCCTTTTTAAGGTAAAACCATGAATGAAATGAAAAATAGTCTTCACAATAATTCCAATATACTTGTCTAAGTAGAGATTCATGAAAGTGAGTGGGAGCACTAAGAATGATGTTTATATTCTTAATTGTTAAGACGAGGTTCAAGAGTAGGTTGGCTCGACTTTGACACAAGGCAAGGGAAAAAGGCAAGACTATTTTGAATAGTAAAGTCAAAACCCAAGCAAGGTGTCGAACCCAACTTTTGACGATTCTATTTTACAGTGTAGGACACAAGAAAAGAATCTTCCCAAAGTTTTCTAAAGAGTTAGAAATTGGGTGTACTATTTTCACCCATAATATCTATATGATCGACATTTATTTTGCTAAATGCAATTTTGGGTATTAGATACCTATTATGGTTTTCATCAATGTATTCAATGCATATAATAATGATTCGTGCGACGACTAACCATGATTAAATGTCGACCTATAAGGGAAATATAACTATTGTAGTTTTATTTCTATAGAGACATATAAAAGTTATAATGTGATCAATCTAGTTTTGGATTTAGAGGTGTACTTTAATAAACGTTGTTATGTACATGACCTCTAAATAAAGAATATAGTATTCACTTTAGTGTACGACACAAGTGTTTCACTTTTGTGAATAGAACAAGCGTTGTATCTTTTATGCCTATACTTGGTCAATGGTTATCCCATACCAATCAAAGGTAATTATATTCTTGACCTAAACTAGTAATTTCTTGTCATATAGATTGTAAAAGGCTCAAAATTGGTGACCCTAATCTAATCTTAATTCTGGATTGTGTAGCACATTAAGAGGGTAGTATTGACAACTATCCCTAAACCATCTGATTTTGAATCTTATGGTGCGTGCGAATCTTGTATTCAAGGCAAGATGATTCGTGCCCTTTTTATTTAAAAGGAAATCGAACTAGTGAGTTATTGGCCCTATTACATAAGAATATGCGTGGACCAATAACAAACACAACCAGAGATGGTTATGACTATTTCACTTTTATTTACCAACGATTTAAGTAGATATTATATTTGATTCTACTTAATGAGGTGCTATGAGAAATCTTTGAAAAGTTCAAAGAGCTTCAATGTGAAGTAGTTAACCACCAAGAATATTAGATAGTGGACTACGACCAAATCGTAACAAGAAATATCTAAGTATTGACTTTGATTTTCACCAAAAGTATTGTGAAATAGTCTCACGAGTTAACTTCTCTAACACACTTTATGAGATAAGGTGTTGTTGCATAGAGAAACAGAACCTTATACGATATGGTTTTGTCTTTGTCAAGTCAAACTGAACCATTTGACTAACCTTGGGATCTTAATATTTTTGTCTGCTATTTCTTTTCCCACCATATCAAAGCACATTTAAACAGTCTGATTTTATTTCATATACGATATGGATAGGTAGCGTACCTAATTTATAAGTTATCCGAATAAAACAAATGCTCAATAATCCTACATTGACCACGAGAACAAAGCGTTTGTGACTCGTGATGCTATCTTTCAATAAAAATACGATTATTTCTTGGTAAGACAGAGTGGGAGAAAATGTTTCAAGAGCCACAAACTGAGCATATGGTCCGGAAAAAGTTTCCTCATTGCTTGTTCAGTAGTTGTTTCTTCGAAACATAAGAGGTCAGGTGGAATTTTATCACTTCTTTATAGCGATGAATTCTAATCTGTGACTTATAAAAGACTGTTTCTAGTCCTAACTTCTTGCTATGGCTTAGAGTCATGTGATTCGTAATGGACTCCATGCATGATGGTCAGGTATGTGACCTGGTAAATTTTACTTAAAGAAGTACGACCTCTTCAGTGTAAATTGATTTTTAATATCGAAATTTGCATGGATGAACATTAAAATGTTTCAAAAGATAAATTGGTAGGCAAAGAGTTTTGCACCAACCTTATTTCTTCGATCCATTCGAAATACTTAGCGATTACAGTATATCATAATAGTATGATGTCAACTGGATCTCAAGAACCACCTTCTTGAATACGATTCTAGAAGAGGTAGTATATTTTATATTCACCTGTGGGTTCGTAGATCTTAATTATCCTAAGTTAATTTGCAAGTTTAAGAGTATGTCTTAAGTACGCACTAAAGAGTTGGAATTAGTGTGTCAATCATGTCATAAAATATTTCTCGATATCTCGAGGAATTATGTTTATACATGAAGTTTAGTGGGAGTAATATGGTTTTCATCAGTCTTATATGTGGAGACATATTGATCATTTAAAATGATGGAAGATTTTGGAGAAGTAAAATACATCTTTTAGATATCCGGATTTGTGGAGATAAATCTAAAAGGATATTAGCATTGAGTCAAAATTCTTATATTGATGAGATCTTTGACTAGTTCAAGAAAGTTGAACACATAATAATTGATTCCTTTTGCTTCCGCTGCGGGATCAATTATATACGCTGTGATGTATACTCAATCCGACATTTCACATGCTTTGAGTATGACGAATCATTTGCAATCAAATCCAAGTGAGAGTCACTTGATAGCCATAAAGAACAGCCTTAAGTACTTGCGAAGGACTAAAGATATGTTCCATATGTTTGGAGTTTATAGTGAGTTGTGTGTAAGAGTTTACACAGAGTTCAGTTTCCAAACTGATCAAAGTCATTTGAAATCACGAACTGGCTGTGTTTTATAGAAGATTTATCTCTTGGAAGAGTTCCAAGCAGAAAACACTATTGGAAAGGTTCCAAGTAGGAGTGACATTTTCAAATATAAATGTCATGTATCCGCTGGAAGTGTTCCAAGCAATTTTATCATTGCGGATTTCACAACGGAAATAGAGTATATTGCATCATATGATGCTGCATATGGAAGTAGCTTGGATTCGACAGTATTGGAGGGACTAGAAGTAGTTCATATAGTTGTATATCTTATCCCATGATACTGGTAAAACAGTGGGAGCTACCTTTAGGCCAAGAGTCCTAAGTCTAGATTCAAACCTAGACATGTACTCAGAAAGTTTTATGTAATATGAGATTACGTAGACAAAGAGAAATAGCAATCAGAACGATGTGAAAGATGCAAGTATTGCTAATCCATTAGCCATGCTGACTCGCTTCTTTTACGGTGTCGTTAATTCCACAAATTAGCTAAATCAAATAACAATTTATAAAACCAAATCTAGACTCAAACCAACCTAAATAAAAGGGTAGTAAGGGTAAGAAAAGGGTCGAACCCAAGGGAAAGCGGTACTAACTAAAATAATCTAATCTAGACTCTTGCAAAATATCATTTGACAAAATTAATTACTCTAATCACAAATTAAGACACTAATTACTAATTAAGATACTAATCAAAACAAAGACTTAAATTAATTACAAACTATGATATTCACAATGGAGAACATGTAGATAACAAATAGGGAGAGAATTTTTCATGAGAAAATGATTATCAAGTCTAAAATTACCAATAACAACTAAATACTCAAAGATTCAAATAAGGAGAAATAACTTAGTGCAATTATCCCAAGTTCCCCCACAATTAACATAGTAAAGACCCTTCTTTCCTTCCTTTCTCTAATTATCTATTACAAACTTCTAAAAACTAGCCACCATGAATTAAACCATCCATAAATGACTCAATACAACTAAACCCATACTTATTAAACCATAAGCATAAATAAAGATGCAAGCTTTAAGCACAAAACCATAGAAACATGCTAGAATCATGTAATAAAACATTAAACCATGTCCTAAATACACAATAACCCAAATTCCACTCAAAAGATTCCAACTTTTAAACCCAAGTTACAATCTTTCAAAGTTGCTTCAACAAATACCAAGACAAATCAACCAAATTCATCAAGACAAAGCAATTTAATCAAACAAACAATTACTAAGATGGTTAGTCTTAACAACAATTCATTTAACAATGAAATTCAAACATAGGAAAAGGAATTAAATAGAGAAGGAAGGATTAAAAAGGTCTTACAATGCTAAAAGGGAAGAACTTGTTCAAATTACACTAAGCAAAAGAAGATTAGCTACCCATAGTCTTCATATTACAACCAATTTCTAAGCAAAAACCCATTACAAGAGCCAAAGTTGAAGAACAAAAGTAGAGAAACCTAAGGAAAATATATTGTTGAATGTTGAATGCTTGATGCCTCTCTCTCTCTTCAGTCTTCTTCTTTTATACCCTAGGTACGCAAACCTAGGGGCCTTGAAAGGTGGGCTTCCAAAAGACAAGACGAGAAAATGAAGAAATCCCGTGCTGAGAAATGACGCAGGCTGCGTCCTACGACGCAGGCTGCGTCGAGCACTGCCCAATTTTTCCCTTGCTTTCCTTCTTGACTTTCGTTGACCCATGGACTTTTGGCCCCGCCTTGACTTCCATTGACCCATTGGGCTTGGTCTTCATACCTTGGTGATTCATTGCTAGCCCACTCCAATTTCCGGGTTTCTGGGTCTCGGGTTTTCGGGTTTGACTTTCATTGACTTTCGGGGTTTGACTCTCAAAATTGACTTAAAATACTATATACTAACATTATTACAAAAACTAAAATTAACATAAAACAAAGCTAATGACCCGTAAAAAGTAGAACGAAAGACTCTAAAAATTACTACTAGACACGACAATATTTGACGTTGTCACATGCCTTTTGCAGGCTGAACATGATAGTCATGTCATTTCAATGGGGATTGAAATATGTACCTGAATTGCTAGAGATTATGAGATATGAAATTATTGATAGCGTATCAATTTTTCCAAATATTTGATAATCGCATTCATTGTTAGAGTTTCATTAAAAACTCCTTTATTTAGTGTGACTAAATTTTAATACTTTGTTTATCCGAATTGGTTGAAAGAAAGGTTGAACCCAATTCAAGTGAACACGATGAACTTAGTGTTTTGTCCCTAGTCACTCATTTGAGGTGACGTCTCGAAGTGACTAGATTGTAAGTCGATCGATGTTGTGTTCAGCACCATTGGGGTTCATGGAAGATGGATGAGTCGTTACATAGACAGACTTGTTGAGACCACTCTGTCGGGAGTTGATCCTAATAGAGTTCTTATCAACAATGTTGAAGCCTGGTCGTGGCGGGGATATTGGGGATTTCTATTTTTCCATGAGTCGATTCTTTAGACTGGAGAACATTACCCTGAGTCGGTTGTGTAATGCAGTTTCCGAGGGACTTTGGTTTTTGTCCTAGGTAGTTGCCTGATGCAAGGAGGCCGGCGATGGACATCTTCTGGGTCATGGTGATCTGCATCATACAGTGTAAGATGGGTCAACATGAATTGTCCACCCACGTTGGGTATTAACATCTTCGGGCCACTCGAGGAGTAGTAACTGGAAATCCGTGGCCACGCTCGGAAGAGATCTCCGGTAGATTTTCCGGTCAGACAGTTACTCTCCCAGATCGAGAAAACCACTCTATTTATAATTTTCAATTGCAAGTGCGACCTGTAATACACCTTGCAATGAGTGGGAGGATGTGACGCAAAAGAGACAAGAGAATCGGTAGCACACAACTTGTCGAGACAAGTGGGAGATATTGTTGGAGTAGGAGTCCTCCACAATAGTGTCGCTACATGCACAACTTGTATCAGACAAGTGGGAGATTGTTGGAGTAAGTGTCCTCCACAATAGTGCATTTATATAATAAATCTCATTTGGAATATACGTGGCATGATTAGTATATTTTGATACTCCAAGTCAGTTGATTAACGTAAATCGGTAACGCTTGGCTGACTAGAGTTTGACGTTATTGTCGTATGACAGCGGTAATCAACTGATCCCTTTAGGTCACACCTATAGGATGAGACCCAAATAGAATACTAATTATTTGTATACGATACAATTTAATTAGAGCATCACATATATTTGATATGTACGTTTAGTTACGAGAGTTATTTATTGGAAATTGAGTTACGAACTCATTCCACTTAAGTTTATTAATCAATTATACGATAACTGACTGAATAAATTTTACGTCTTATTTTAATACGATTTAATAAGATTTAATTTAGTGATTAATAGTTAATTCATTAAATTATTTGAGGTTATGCATATACTTTGAGGTAGAGGTGATTAGTTAATTATATTTACAAGGAGTTGTAAAATAAACTAACTAGGCATTGTGGGACCCATTATATATTGATATAATGATAAAATATCACTTAAAAGTTAAGTGTATATTATTTATTAATTTGAGTCATATAATTGTTATATGATCAAATTAACACTTAATTGTATAAGCTAATTAAGCATATGATTAATAAGTATTTGTGGGACAAATATCAAAAAATCAAAATGGACCACATTTTACCATGTGGACCGAAATAGTGTAGTGGAAAACATAATGATGGTTGTTTTCTTTATACACACTACAACACATGATTTTGACAAATGAACATGATCATGTATAGTCCTACACACTACCTATTTGCATGAGAATTAAAATAAGCAAAATAAGGCGCATTTTGAGCTCATGGGATCCGGCCAAAGGCCATTATTTAAGGACAATGGTTGTTCTTATTTGATCACGACTTCACTTCATTATGGATGCTTATTTTCTTCTTCTTTCTAAAACCTCCAACATCTCTCTAAACTCACATGCAAACTAATATTCTCTATATATTACTAGTGTAGTAATACAACAATATTAGTAGTATTATGTCTTACTTATTATCTAGTTAATAATAAGTTTAGATTATTTGGGTTTAGTCTTGGGTGCAACAAGAAGGAGACCTTCAACTTTGGAGGTTGTTTTATGGAGGATCATGCACTAAATACATGCTCAAGAACAATAAGAAAAGAGTTTCTTATTGTGCCCATTTTGCCGAAAATTTCCATTGTAAGGAAATTTCATCTTATCTTTATATTTATGCTTTTATATTTGCATGCATGATTACTAGATCCTAAATCATTAAGTTAATGTAATTTAATGAACTAATTATAGGAGTCTAATTAAAGGTCTAGGACTTTCAAAACCTTCGCCCTTGCTCCACAACAACCGCCACCCACCCATCAATTAGTCCTTGTATGTTTGTTTTTGAGGTCGTTTATTCCTTGCATGTCGTTTATGTGGTCTTGTGTGGCATCTTTGGGCTTAGTGGGTCCATCCGAGGTCGGGTAGTGGTTTGGTCCGTCGGTCGTTGTCTTTTTTGTATTCCGTTGTCTCGGTCTTGGGTGTTGATGGTGGAGTTGGAGAATCACCTGGTTTGTTTCCGTTTTTTTGTGGTTGCTCTCTGTTGGTTAGGACACGATTTGGTCAAAATGGGTTAATATGAGAGGGGGTGTCGGTCTGGATTATGTGTTTAGGTTGGTTTGTGGTGTTTGGTGGATTGGATATGGTGGTTCTCCAAGATATTCAATGAAGTCCCTTATCGTATTTTTAATTTTATTAGTACCAATAATATCCCTATATCAGAGGCTCTCCGATGGGACTAGCTTTGTTTTTCCTCTTTTTTTGTGGTATCTTCTGTCTCAGTAAAATAATAACCCCTTTGGGGAGATATGTTGCTCGGATCTCATACGTGTTGCTAGTTACCTTATATGGAATAAGAGCCTCCCAAAGGCGTTAGTTGTTATTTATGACTATTACTTTGGTCTATGTGGGTTATACCTCGAATCCCTCTCCGAGATATTTGGTTGGGAAATTGTTTGAGGGGAGCCCTCTATCTCATCTTATAAGAGTGCTCGACTTCTTTGGTTGTTGGTCTTTGGACTGTAGGTCTTTGGACTGTAGGTTGAATAACTGAAAAATGAGATTATTCAGGAAGTTCCACAGAGCCGGTAGAAATGACTGACTGAAGA
Organism: Heliosperma pusillum; assembly: GCA_022085475.1. Classification (NCBI taxonomy): domain Eukaryota; kingdom Viridiplantae; phylum Streptophyta; class Magnoliopsida; order Caryophyllales; family Caryophyllaceae; genus Heliosperma; species Heliosperma pusillum. Next base: position 36,884 of record JAIUZE010074858.1, read on the forward strand.
TAGAAAGAGAACGAAAAGCGGTTGACGTACTTTTTTCCGAGTTAAAGCACCCTTTTCTTCCTAGTACTGGTTCTAAGGGAAATGCCTGTTACGACAATTACTTAAATACGTTCGTATCGCCAAAAAGGCAAAAGGGCGATGTAGGAGAATCTTCTCCGCTTAAGGCTTGCTTGCTCGGCTTGCCCTTCTCCTTTCATTTCTACACACTTGTGGCGTAAGTGCACCTGGTCCGGTTCGTTTGACTATGGGAGTTGTAAGTATTGTTGACTATATGGACGATATTGCTCGCGGCCGATGTACTGTGTTCTACCACCATGTGCCTGACCGTAGTCATATCTGAATTTTTTTCTTAAGTAGGGCTTTAATGACACTTATTTACAAAAGTAGGGCTCATTCCAACTTATTTACACGGAATGGGTCCACGTCATCAAGTTTATTATTTTTTTAAAGTTTTTCAACTAGTCGCTGAACCATTCCGCGACTGATAACTTAGTTCAATGTTTCTTGGGTTTTAAGATCTCAGTCGCTGAATGGTTCAGCGACTAAGAACTGAAATCAATTTTTTTTGGTTTTATGAACCTAGTCGCTTAATCATTCAGCGACTGATAACTTAGTTCAGTTTTCTTGGGTTTTAAGAACTCAGTCGCTGAATGATTCAGCGACTGAGAACTGAAATCAATTTTTTTTGGTTTTATGAACTCAGTCGCTGAATAGTTCAGGAACTGATAACTTATTTCAATTTTTCTTGGGTTTTAAGATCTCAGTAGCTGAATGGTTCAGCGACTGAGAACTAAAATCAATTTTTTGGTTTTATGAACTCAGTCGCTGAATAGTTCAGAAACTGATAACTTAGTTCAATTTTTCTTGGGTTTTAAAATCTCAGTCGCTGAATGGTTTAGCGACTGAGAACTGAAATCAATTTTTTTTTGTTTTATGAACTCAGTCACTGAATAGTTCAGCAACAGATAACTTAGTTTAATTTTTCTTGGGTTTTAAGATCTCAGTCGCTGAACCATTCAGCGACTGAGTTCTTAAAAAGCAAAAAAACTTGAACTCAGTTCTCAGTCGCTGAATGGTTCAGCGACTGAGATCTTAAAACCAAAAAAAAAAAAATTAAACTCAGTTGTCAGTCGCTGAACGGTTCAGCGACTGGTTGAAAAACTTTAAAAAAATAATAAATTTGCTGACGTGGACCCATTCCGTGTAAATAAGTTGGAATGAACCCTACTTTTGTAAATAAGTGTCATTAAAGCCCTACTTAAGAAAAAATTTCGTCATATCTCTAGTCGTAAAGTGATACTAGTATTATTAGGTGTATTGTTTGCTTTTATATTGTATACCTATGGATGTAACTATGGCCCAAAAGCCAAAACATAATGTAGCTACGTCTTTATACCGTTGCCAAAAAAAAATAGAGGTGATCAAATACAGATTTGGACTAGATGTGTGTCGGGTTAGCGTGATTTTTTGCTCCACGGACATGTGGGTTTTGGGCGGGCTCATGGGCTAAGCCTTTGTACATTTTGCAATGTACATTGTCTAAGCCTGCTTTGATAGCGGGCCAGACATGACGAGTCTAATGGGTCGTTCCTTTCATAAGCAACTCTTAAAGTCAATTCCCAGCTCTTACAAATGAGACAAACTATTTTTTATTTTGTGAGAAGGTAAGAAGGTAAGCTTTATATATTAGAAATACCAAAATATGTCATTTATAAAGCACAAATTCTCATTTCAGAAGAAAGTATTTATTAAGGCTTAAGGCGGGTCAAATAATGACCCATTTGTATAGATAAGACAAACATCTTGTTATTCCCTAGACATTACATTTTTGTCTTATCAATACAAATGAGATACTAGTTAACCCGTTTTAACTTAAGAGAAACTTATTGATTACAAAGAAGTATAAGGTACAAGTCACCTTATTACTTTGGACTCCAATTTTTGCTAATATAGTATTATTCTTACCTCTAACCTTAGTAGTAATACAAATTCTAGTCCTATGACATAAAGCATCCTTAATATTCTTACAGATTACATCTAGCCTTTACACAAGCATGTCAAGTTTACATGAATTTCTCGCTCTCCAAATTTCATACACCAACCAACAAATTCCCGCAGCTAGAATCTTTTTCAGTACAAAGACCTAATTCTTAGTCCGTGCCACCAAGTTAATGCATCATCCAGAGGAATGCAGATCCCCCACCATTCCACCAACATGTTTGCTTCCCCAAGCATTGTTGGCTGAACTGACAGTTAAAAAACAGATGTTGTCTACTCTAATTTGCATTTCCATACATCCACACAGGTAGCAGCACAAATCAGTGTTGAAGTTCATTTTGACCATTATATCTAGTGCTAGTAATCTGTTTCTTGCCCAAAACCAGCTAATGAACTCTACTTTAGGGATGCTGATACGATTCCAAATGCAGTGGTACCAATCAACACCAGCATTAGGCTCCAGTAACCAATCGTATGCAGTAGAAACTGAGTATTCTTGACCACATCTCAACCAATCTGTCCCTACAAAACCATAGTATATCTTCTCTTTAACCAAACAAATTTTCCTCCATACCCACCTTGAATTTGACTAAGGAAGTAACTTGGGATAAACCTTTTTTTAACTTGCATGATTGCCATCGAAGGAGAATGCTCCATTTATAAGTACTTGAAACTCCAGATGAACATGACATAAAAAGGCGCCTGGTAAACATCGACGACGTTTTAGGAAACATCGACGACGTTTTTCATAAAAAAGACGATAATGCCCTTAATGAATTATACTCTCTATCTCTCTTATCTCTCTCTTCTCTAATTCTCTAAAAATCAAAACAACTAAATTCAACTAAAAAAATTAAAATCGTACAAGAACAACAATTTGACTAAATCCAACAACAACAATTTTCTTAAATCGCTTATCATGGGGGACGAACACTCTTCGGTATGTTCACATATTAATCAAATTTTACGTTTGTTAATTTTTTTTTTCCCGGAATCCGGTAATTGTTTGTTTATACTTATCTAACTTAATTGATTTACGTAACGTCTTAGTTAGTTAAAATTCAATTGCGGTTTTTAAAAAATAATTAGGAAAAAATAACATGGTTAGATGAAGAACTGGATGTCATGGACCATGGCCAGACATCCATTTCACACGTCCCACCATGGTCAGACGTGTGAAATGGATGTCTGGCCATGGTCAGACCTCCATTTCACACGTCTGACCATGGTGGGACGTGTGAAATGGATGTCTGACCATGGTCAGACATCCAGTTCACAAGTCCCACCATGGCCAGACTTGTGAAATGGAGGTTTGACCATGGTTTATGACATCCAGTTCTTCATCTAACCATGGTGAGATGATATCGTTTTTTTATAGTCATGATTAATAACATTTTACGTATGTAGATCATGTTTTACTAATATATATTAATTATTTAATGTCTAATTAGCGACGTATTTGCATTGAACAGGACTCGTTTGAGGAATTTGGGAATAATAACACCGATTACAATCCGTTTTTTGAAACGATGTTAGGTTTTGTTACCCGCGATGATGCCTTTAATTGGGCGAGTAGGATTGCAATGGATCATGGTTTTGCTTTGGTTAAAGCAAATAATGGGGCAAAAAACAGAAGAAAAGACGGGTTGTTGGCATCTTACTTTCGATGTTCAAGGTATGGTAGACCTCCTCCAATGGATAATCCTGAGAAGCGTCGTGGGTCGAATAAGTGTGGATGCACTTTCCGTATCCGAGCCGTGCAGAACTACCCTCGGCAAGGTGACGATAGCGGTGCAGTTTGGAACATAATCCCCGCCGAGGGTAAAGGGTTTCACAATCACGAGGAAGTGGTTTACAAGGATGGTGATCGTCATTTTGCGGCTTTGGATGACGAGGAGAAAGCGTATGTGAGACAACAGGTTAAGGCCGGTGTGCTTCCAAAAGACATCAAGAACGCTCTTCACCAAAGAACCCCGGCTAAACCTCAACCGTCAAATAATCAAATATATAACGAGACGAAGAAACTGAGACGGGAATTTAGGGGTGGAAGGAACACGGCTCAACAAATGTTTGCTCTTGCGGTAGAAGCACATTATTTGATGTGGCATTTGAGTGATCCGGAGACACGACAGATCTCTCATATATTCATGTCACATCCCGTAGCCGTGCAGCTTTTCCGAGCCTATCATTATGTTGTGCTCATTGATTCTACTTACAAGACAAACACCTATAAGAATCCACTGGTTGAGATTGTTGGTGTTACCCCGACCGGGAATTCGTTCCTAATTGGTTGTGCACTTGTTTCTACGGAGTCTGAGGATTCCTACACGTGGATTTTGAGGCGGTTGTCGGACATTCTTGCACCTGTCTTTGTTTCCCCTACCGTCTTCGTCACCGACCGGGAGTTGGGTTTGATCGCCGCTCTTAGGGAGGTGTTTCCCGGTTCTAGTCATTTATTGTGTCGGTGGCACGGGAACCGCGCCATCAATGCCAAAACCCTGAACATCTACAAAACCGAGTGGTATAGAGATCTTGTCTACTATAATCCAGAAGCGGGTTGGGTACGGGTTATTGATGCATTAACCGTGGAAGAGTATGAAAAAGCATTGGAGTCTTTTCGTGTAAAGTGGGGTCCCTTAGGGAGATATGTTTTGAGAACTTGGGCGATGCACAAGGAGAAGTTTGTGCGATGTTATACAAACGATGTACTACATTTCGGTAACACGTCTACTTCCCGTGTCGAGTCGGCTCATTCTCTACTTAAGTCATGGTTGAAAAGTGCAAATGTGACACTTGATAGTATGTGGTCGAAGATGAATGACATGCTTGATAGTCAACACTCGGAGATTAGAAAGTCACTTGAGGATTCAAGGAGTCGGCCTCGTATAACTAGTCGTTTGTTCTCATTGTTGCTAGGGGTCGTGTCGACGAAGGCAAGAGGAATAATGGAGGAGGAGCTTCAGAGAGGGCTTGGTCTTGGTGTTGGGTTAGAGGAGGGATGTGGACATGTGCTTGAGACAACTCATGGCCTACCTTGTGCCTGCAAATTGGTTTATTTGAGTAGGAGAGGTAGGAGGGTCCATGTTGATGATGTTCATGTTTTTTGGAAGACCTTGGTATTTGATAGTGTTGATCAAATGCCGAGAACCGATGATGATGAGTTTGATGGGTTAGTAGTGGAAGCTAGAAACAGTGACCCGGTTCGTCGTAGGTTGGTAGCCGAGAACGAAGATGCGTGACGCCTTACATCCGGAGGACGAGGACGTTTTGCCACCTCCTATTAATGAGAACCCGAAAGGTCGTCCAAAAAAATCCACGACTAGGAACAAGTCGTCTTTCGAGCATAGTCAAAGGAAATATGGGACACCTAGCACCGATGGATCTACTGCTCGTACTCACTTATTTGGGGACTTTCCTCCAGGACCACCAAACGCTCCGTTAGAAAGAAACTACACCGTCGGCCTTTTCTCAACTTGGTCTAAACGATACGGGGTACCGGAGGTGCTTTGGGGCCAGTTCGATGGTTGGGTAGATGTCGGTGACGATGGTCACTGTGGTTACCGGGTTATATCACATGCCCAACGGGGGCAAGAGGGCGACTACCTTCAGATGAGGATGTGGTGTGCCCGAGAGATTATGAGCGACGACGTCTATAAGAAACTGTTCGGTACTCATCCATCCTCTACGACTGGTTTGACAGGCTTTGAGATTACATTGAGGCGTGCCGAGTTCTATCTTGAGATCCCATGCGGTACGGAGCATTGGATGTGTTCCGACCACTTACTTGTGTTTGCAACCACCTTCAACTGGACGATATGTGTTATCGGTCATTTCCGTCGCGACAATGGTGAGAAAATTTGGGGTGGTAGTTGTGAGACAATTTTACCACTTAGGGCTTTGGTTCCAGGTCAAAAACCCTTTGGTGTTATGTGGATTGTAAACTACCACAATCATTGGATGCGGTTGCATTCAAGAGGGCCGCAAGATGATGTTGCCATGCCACCACTGGAACGCTTGGCGGACTTATAGACACGAAAGTGTCAGTCATCTCGAAACTTTGTACCAGAGAAATATCGAGAACTGGAACGCTTGCATCGGATCCGCCACGGGAAGAAGTCGGAGACGTAGAAATGAAAGCACCGATGAAGAAGTTGCACGGAAATTGAGTTTTGGTTAAGCACTTTATTAATGTGTTCAAAATGTAATTGTACTTTTGATGAATATTTATGTAATGTTTGTTTTTTTAATTTACGTTAATTTTTGGTTAAATATAGTTGACGTTGACAATACTCGAATAAAGTTGACATTTATTAATAAAGTACTCGAATAAAGCTGACATAAGTCTTAAAATTGCATTACATAGAAGAAACGATTAAAATACCCATGTTGCAAACGAAACCATCATCACCACATTTTTTCATTAAACACACGCAGTCGGTTTTAGTAAGACTAATCAGTGGAGTAATCTGTTGATGAATATTCCTTTGGCTTGAATAACTCCTCCTCCAAGTAGCCAGTATAAATGTGGTATATAAAAATTGGCTCCGGCGGGCCATGGAATATCTGACCATCACCCTGGTAACCCTGCATAAGCTGATGTAGTGTCATGGATGGAATGATGGTTTCACATCTTTTGAAAAATTCAATCAACTCCGCCTCGATCCTCTTTAGTTCATCCATTTTCAGAAGGACAG
>JAIUZE010074859.1:0-27295 GCA_022085475.1 Heliosperma pusillum
AAAATGTATAAAGATTTGAGACCACAATTTTGGTGGCCTAGGATGAAGATTGAAGTAAAGGAGTATGTTAGTAAATGTCTTACTTGTCAGAAGGTGAAGATCGAACATCAAAGACCTGGAGGTTTGCTACAACCTTTGGAAATTCCTCTTTGGAAATGGGAGTCTATTTCTATGGACTTCGTGATGGCTTTACCTAGAACTTCTAGTGGAAAGGATGCCATCTGGGTTATTGTAGACCGTCTAACCAAGTGTGCCAGATTCGTGCCTATCAAAGAAACTTGGAAGATAGATGTCTTAGCTGGTGCCTATGTGGAAGAGATAGTACGCTACCATGGAGTTCCTAAAGATATAGTTTCAGATCGTGATCCGAGATTTTGTTCCCGATTCTGGACGGCTTTACAAGAAGCCATGGGTAGTAAATTGTTGATGAGCACAGCATTTCATGCCGCTACTGATGGTCAAACCGAGAGGACGATCCAAACTTTGGAATATCTTCTCCGGGCTTGTGCCTTAGACTTTCACGCTTCTTGGGAGAAGTGTTTGCCTCTGGTTGAATTTTCTTATAACAACAGTTACCAAGCTTCTATCAAGATGGCACCGTACGAGGCTTTATACGGTAGGAAGTGCCATAGTCCGGTTTGTTGGGATCAAGTCCAGGATGATCATATGTTGAGTCCCGACATAGTGACTGATACGGTTGATCAAGTTCAAGTCATTCGTGAGCGAATGAAAGTCGCTCAAGATAGACAAAAATCCTATGCCGATGTCCGTCGTCGACCACTTGAATTTGATGTTGATGACCGAGTATTCCTTAAAGTGTCACCGATGAAAGGAGTGAAACGGTTTGGAGTGAAGGGAAAGTTGAGTCCTAAGTATATTGGACCGTTTCGTGTGCTTAAGAGAATTGGACCCGTTGCTTATCGTTTGGAATTACCTCCGAACTTGAGTAAAGTTCATGATGTGTTCCATGTTTCTCAATTGAAGAAGTATATTAGTGATCCGAGTCATATTATTCAAGAAGAAGTGTTGGACTTGGAACCTCATTTGGCTTTGGAAGAAAGGTTGATTCGTATACTTGAAAGGGCTAGCAAGCAACTCAGAAACAAAGTGGTACCCTTAGTTCGTATCCTTTGGCGTTGTGGAAACGTTGAAGCAGAAACTTGGGAACCCGAAGCTAAAATGTTAGCTAAATATTCCGAGCTCTTTGCTTTAGGTAAATCTCCTTCTTTCTTCCCTCTTTCTATTCGATTTATTCTTTCGAATATTCCGTTCCTTCTATCGAATATCATCTCTTATAGATAGATTATTAGAAGCTTTAGTTAGAAATTTTAGGCATAGATAGTAGAGTTATTACCTTTACTATAGAATTTTTGAACTAAAAGCTTTTGGAAATGTTTGATGATTTCAAATAGTTTTACCGTCAAGGAGTGTTGAGACTTGTTATTGGAGACGTTCGATAACTAGTTTTCTCATTTGTTGATGCGAAAATGTATCTTTTAAGTCTTTGACTTGGGACGTCGATGTTCTTAACTGCAGATGAGAACCTTTACGCCCCATTGATAAGACCCTATATTTTTATTATAAATATATTTTTAAAGGTTTGAAATAGACCTACATATATGTCACATTCTTCCTTCTAAGTTTCGAGGACGAAACTTTTTAAAAGGAGGGGTGATTGTAACAACCCGTAATTTGAAAGACAGAAATTATATTTGAAAAATAATAAATTTATTTTATTTTAATTTATTACGATTTATTTGAATTTATGATAATTTAATATAATTATTTTGAATTTATTAGGAATTAAAGAATAGGTTTTTCGGTTTAAACCCGAACTTCATTTAACTATTCCCGAATCAACTTAAGTCCCGAAACAAACCCGAAACCGACTCCTACGTGGACCCCACGGCCAAAGCAACCTCTTTCCACTCATTTTAGATCTTTTGATTTCTTTGATTAAACTAATACAAATATCTAAGATATTTGTAACTTTATCGATCTGTCAATTTAAAACAAATCGCTTAAAAACAGACCCGATTTCCTCCTACTCCACACGCCTCTTCCTCTTCCTCTTAGGATTAGATATTTTCCTTTCTTTTGATTAAACTAACATAATATCTAAATAATATCTAGATATTTGATTAAACTAAAATAATATCTAATAATATCTAAATAATTACCATAATATATTTATAAAACCCGAGTCAATCCCGTAACAACAAGTTCAAAACCCAACACCCATAATTCCCTATATTTACACGGCCCACCTCCCACTCTTACTCACTAATAATCTTTTCATTTTACATTAAATCAACTTAATATCTATTTAATACCTTCTTTAATATAATCATAATCGTTCTTCGTGTTCTTGATCGTTCTTGAGCGTTCTTGAGCAAAATCGTCACAAAACCTTCGTTACTTGGCCAACTCCGTCCTAACTTATATTTCTAGAGTCTCCTCTCCGCTCTTCATCTCTATGTACGTTTTATTTTCAATTCCGACAAAATCGTTTTCAACACTTTAATTGTTGAAATCAAGTTTTAATTCTAATAATGTTATTTTTGTCATTTCTTATAGGAGAAGATTATGAAGACGAGTTTGGTGATTCGTATATTTTAGAAGAAGATTAGTAGACGGGTTTTTAGTTCTTATTTTGGTGCTACTTGGTTTTGTGCTAGCTAAGGTAACGATTACCGAGTTACTCGACGAATTAATGTTACATATTTTTGTTATTGTTTTGTTTGTGTTATTTACGGTTTTTAAGTAGTAACATGTTAGGTTGTTATTATTATTATGTTGTATGAATTTTTAACATATTTAGTGTTTTTGACATGTTGGATGATTTGTTCATAATCATGATTTTTGTATGAATGATGGTTGAATTGGTTGTTAAAATGGATGGTTGTTAATTAAAACATGTAAGAAATAATTTGGGGTTGTTCTATGGTGGTGGCCGTGTGTGGTTGCTGAAAACCGGCCGGTTCAGGCCCGGTTCAGCCAGGTCCAGGCCGGTTCAGACCCGGTCTGGGTTGGTCCGTGATTTGGCCTTTGGGCTTGTGTCGATACTTGATTGTTTTGTTGTTGTTTTGTCGGGTTTTAAATATGTTAAGCATGCGGGAAATATTAAGAAATGGTTTTAGAAATAGTTGACCAAAACCGGCCCAAACCAGGCCCGTGGGCCCAGTCCAGGCCCGGTTCATGTCTCGGCCCAGTCCAGCCCGGATGACCCGTGAGTCCCTCTTTGGACTTGTGACGGTTTTTGAGTTTAGTGTTATTATTATATCATGTTTTGTAATATTTAGCAAGTGGGAAATTTTAATAAGTAAATTATTTAATTAAACGGTTTTCATAATATTATTATTTCTCACATGTTAGAAATTATAGCATGAGATTGTAGTTTAATTTGATATTCCTTAAGTCAAGCGGGTTTCGTAAGAATTAATAATTCACATGTTAGAAATTAGAATAAAATAGCATGAAATGAATATGATGTTCTTATGTTCAAGCCTAAATGGCTAAGACTCTGTTTCTAGCCGGTTTGACCAAACGGGTTTGGTCAAACTAAGATCTAGTCAGCCCCGTTTTGACTGATGACCCGTCGCGGGACTCGGGTCGGGGATTTGTCTTCAGGTAAAGTTTTATTTAATGAATGAATGAATGAGCCTTAGTAGATATGAGGCGATATGATATTTGAATTTGATTTATATGCAATTAGTCACATGATAGGAAGTTTTTTCCCGTGACTGTTTAATTGTATGATATATGTCGTGTTGACTAAGTACTCATAGAGAATTATGATTATATGGCGTCTTGACCATTCTAATTCTAAATGAGCACCTTGGACCATGACATTGATAGGCCTTACTATCTTTAACGAGTATATGTTCACCGTTGATAGCTTTTGTGTTCCCGGCTTGGTGGGTTTATATCCAAGCCGGGGCATGGCGCCTAATTGCTTCCACTTTGGGAATGGAGCCAGCTTAAGTACTAGCCAACTCTGCTTAGGGGGTCGCCTAGTAGGGATTCTCATGTACTTTTGGTCATGAGACAGGGAATGGGTTAGCTGTTGTCGCTAGGTCTGATCAGTCTAGGACTAGGATGTTTATCCTACCTTGTGGTATAGCCTCGAGTTACAGAAGTCGACTATTGGCCGTTGATGTGGTCGTTATACACCAAAAATAAAACCTAAGTCAACTAACTAAGAAGATAGCGGAAGTAGGGTCGATCTCCACAGGGAGGAAACTAATTAACTGAAATCTAATTCTGCCAGTAACAATCTATGGGGGTTTGAAAAGGTTTATACTAAACTAAAAAGATTAAAGGAAGAGAAATAAAGATAGAGAAAGAATATGCTAGGATTCGGTCTACTGAAGTATTGGCATCTACGGGCTAACTAAGTCAGTCAATGTTTTAATAAGAAGAGCAATGGTTTTCTCCTCTCGGTCTCAAACCGCCCTAGGGATTTTCCTAATTAACTCTCGTCCTCTTAGGAGTCACCTATCAATTCTAAGCAAGCCTTCCCTTCCAATCTCTCGATCCAGGTCGGGGTTAACTACCTAGTCTAGTCTCCTGCGTGCACTCATTCGACTAAACCTCAATTAAATTGCAAAGATTGATTCTCACGACTAGCTAAACTAATCTATCCTAACATGACTCTACTACAGTTTCCCTCATCCCAACATACAAGAGAATTAGCTACTCATGTTATGAACGATGCTAACTAAAACGATTAAACATATGACATAAGACATAATAAAACCGTAATTAACAAGCATGAACAATAACGCGGCAGTAATTAAGAAAGAGAAACAGTAATTAAGACTAAGATTAAGAAAGAGAGAAAAGAAGAAAGGAGTTTACAATCTTAGCAAATCCGGCGTAAAGAACAAATCCTACGTCGATAAACCCGAATGCAAACCAAAGATAAAGTTTAGAAAACTAAAGGAAGATTAAAGCTAATAATTCCGAACCCTAAGGGTTCAGAATCCTAATGATTCTGAATCTGAATGATTCAAACTCAATAATCGTTCCCCCCTACTAATGACGTAAATAAGAGTCATATATAGTGTATAACATGACTCTAAACCTAATTAACCTAATAGACTTGAAGCCCGTAACAGGATCTACTCGATCGAGGGAAATAACCACTCGATCGAGGCTTTTATTCATGGAAACCAGTCGATCGAGTGGTTGATCTACTCGATCGACCAACTGGTAACAACTCCTACTCGATCGAGCAAAAGATGTAGCTCGATCGAGTTCTTCTGGCTCCAACTCACCTCGATCGAATGTCAAGCTCCTCGATCGAGGTCTTCTGGCATAGTACGCAATGTGAGTCATGACTTGGGCTTGATTATGAACGGTTTCACGCTTCCCCATGCAAGAGTTCCCGTCCTGATCCTTCCATTCTCCTAAATGCATGCAAAATGGACTGCTTTGACTCGGTTCCTGCTACTATGCAGCTTGTACCTACAAAATGGTAATGAAAGTACAAAGTAGCCAAGTAGGGGCATATGGTGATATAATATCACCTAAATGACATAGAAATGCGTGCATAAATGGACTAAAAAGTCTATATAAAATACACGCATCAGCCGTACTAAGAACTTATGCCTGTTTCTAGACGTATTGGTCTTTCATGTTTGATGATTCTATGAATCTTAAAAGGTGAGATGCAAGCCGGCTAAGGTGGATAGAGTTTGGATTACCGGTTGTTAACTGATTCACATGATAGTTTGTATGATTAGGGTTGAGTTGTATCCAGGCCATGTTTTAAATGTAACCTCTGAGCTGAAATACTAGCTTCCCTACCTCGTGGTATAGGTTGTTAACCGATTCACATGATAGCCTGCATGAGTAGATTATCCTTCATATGCTAGGTTATATGTTAGTTATTTGTTTCATAACATGAAAAGCATATCGTATATGTTAAGGTTTTGTATTTTCCATATACATCTCTTTTATGTTATTCATGTTTTATTAAACTCGACATTTCGTGGCTGGGAGAACTCGGAGGTACTCCCCACTGACTGTGGCGTCCGTGTTTATATTTAATGCGGTTGGCAGGTTTGTGATGCATACTTGGGTACATTGACGAGCTAGCGAGCGAAGTATTTACCTTGGACCTATATTCGGTTCTTAGGATTGTATATTATTATACACTCTTTTATTTCCGTATTTATACGGGAGATATGTCTCCCGTTTTAGACACTTCTTATGTATAATATTATTTCCTTTTTGTTTTGAACCTTTTTCTTAAAGACACCTTTGTTACGATGAATATATTTAATGATAGGTTCCGGTTTTAAAATTTACCGATTTTCACTAAAGTGAACCTATTAAAAACGTATTCTCATCTTTTATTTATTTAAATTACTTGGTTATCTTTCCGCAAATTCGAGGGTGTCACAGGAAGAGTTTCCCTAATCATTAGTAGAGGCCGCTATTGAGGCGGGCGGGATTAGGTGATCGATTAAAGAACTTCCTAATACGTACCCTTACCACTTTGATCGTGCTTGTCGCGCGCCCGATACAAAGATAATTTACCCAGACTAGGCTAATAACAATTTAATGTAATTAGGGAAGTAGGGGTCGATCCTCAGGGAGATGGTATTTCCTATGGGTTGTGAATCGTCTCACAATTGAGTTTTATCTAACGAGTTTCTGGGTAGTTTGGGATTATGATATCTAAACTAACGAAAGGCATAAATGAAAATAAAAACAATTGAAAATGAAAGCAATAAAGCAAAAGATGAATTAACAATAATGAGAAGCATCTAGGGAAGTAGGTTCACACATGTAGATTGACATATTGATGAAATTGGATTTAGGACATGCAAATAATTCATTGTGAGTTCGTAAGAATGATGTGTTCATTACAATCATAGATCAGATGGTCTAGCAGGCTTTTAGGCGATTTACTAGGTCTTAATCCACCATGTCATGCTTTGTCTATTCAATTCTCGTATCTCTAACTTGGAAAAGAATTCCATGCTAGTCAATGATTTTGATCAAGAATCGTCAACTATCGTTATAGTCCAAACATGCATAGACACAACGTTTTAAAGGCACAATTTCTTTTATCCAATTATCATCTTTTTAATCAATCTAACATGGCTACCCTACACCCTGTAAAAGTGACTACTCACTCATGATAATGTTTATATCTAAGATGATGGTGATAATGAAAACTAGGATAGACATGTTTAGTTGGTTTTTTTTTTTGACAATAATCTAAGACTCTCTGATATTAACGACGCTATTTGACAATCTAAGGAATGAAACTACGATTATAACAACATGAAAAACGAATCTAAGATAATATGCAAAGAAAATAACAATAAAATAGAAAATAATAAGAACATTAAACCAAGGATAAAATAGAAATACCTAGGTGACGATCAACAACGAAAGCGATAACAATAATAAAAATCCCTCGCATAGAATAATCGTTCCTTGAATTACAACACTTGAACCCAACAAAGTAGATTACAAAGATTGAAATTCTTATTGATCTAAACTAATGTTTTGATGTGAAATGGACAGAAATAAACTAAGAACTAAAGACAAAAGAAGAAAATAATCTAAACTAGAAAGACTAAACTAAAGAGAAAATGTTAGAAGAAGAGACGTTGTGTGTGAGATAGAGATGAGTTGTGTGTGAGATAGAGGGGCTGGAGCATCTATATATAGCATTAGGGTTTTGTGGAGAAGGGGTCGAGAATTAAACATATAGGACAAAAATAGGAAGTTGAAGCATTTTGCTCGAAGCAGCAGAGATACCCGATCGGGTACACCCTTACCCGATCGGGTAAGTGGTCATCTAGAAGCTTTTGACTAACGTTTCATCTCCCTTTGATTTGACTTGACTTCCATCATCCCCCTTGACCTCTTCAATCGGGTTTGTTGATAGGGTTTGATAAAAAGCGATGAATTCTTCCGCCCAATTGATTGATCTTCCAACAACTGCGACATCGTCTTTATTTCTTCTCTCTTTTGAGTTAGTGAACCTTCTTGAAATGCCTTTGATATGGTCAAGCTTGCTTCTTCAAATCGTCGGGTTCTAGGCAAATGCTCGGGAGTATAGAAAAAGGGCGTAGAAACGTCACTTTCCCTACAAAACAGGTTAGAGCACAGGAACTCGCCTAGAAGACGATATTAGCTCATAAAATGGCTTAACAAAGCACAAATGACATATAAAACCGAGCTAAAATGGGGGTTAAAACCATACAAATATTCACTTATCAAACTCCCCCAAGCTAAACCTTTGCTTGTCCTCAAGCAAACATAACAAATAATACCAGGACAAGGTTTCAAGCATTGGCTACTATACCATCAAGAAACAAATCTCAACGTAAAACTTTGAAAACATAATGAATCATAACCCAAAAACAACGTGGGCAAGAATGATACATAAACATGGCTGAGATTTACATAACGGCGTAGCACAAAGAATTTCACTATAGATTTTCGGCTCTTGCATGATCGTTTGACAAATGGACTCTCACGGTACACACGAACACTCATTGCATGTAAAAGGTGATTTCTTTAGGTGTAAATGTTTTTGAGACACTCACCTATCTACGACTTATGAAAATGTGTCCGCAGTCTAATATGGTTAACAATTCAAAACACAAGTCAAAGATCACAATGCACATAGAAAAGAAGCCGAAAAATGAATGAAGAAGGCTTTGGGAAATGGGTGAAAGGTGGACAAATAGTTATGGTCATGTGAAGGTTAGAATGAGCTAGCAACTGACCAATGATAAATGAATACTCAATCCAAACATTCGGTTAATTCTCACCAAACAAATAACGAAGCCAGAAGTAACGGATTAGCTTATTACACACGAAACACAAGGGTAAACTCCTTCTATTGTTTTGACATTTTTAGGAGATACTCACAACTTCTTCTTTTGTTTCTTCTTCTTTGTATTTTTTGATTTTTTTCTTTTTCAATTTTTTCATTTTTTTTCATTTTTTCTTTTTGAACATCACTTCTTGAATATTTTTCGTTCTCCAAATTCACTTTGACAGATGAGAACAAATCTTCTCAAAAGAGCACCCATACACCATAGTCTAGCTACTAGCGCAAAAGGTAGGCAGTTTTTATATGTAGCTATTATTTTGTGAAGCATTTGTATGAAGGGGCTTATTTTGAGGGGTAGTTCAAAGTGAAAAAGGCTTCAAATCATAGTGAATCATGAATGCAATGCTTATAGAAATGAAATGAGAACCATACTTATGCGCTTTGACATGACACACATCACAAGGAGAACTACACACACCTAAAGAGACTGGGTATGGATGTACCAGTCTAAGGAGGTTCTACCTTACAATATATGTAACTTGCCAAATGTCAAGATCAAGCGTACTCATCTATAGATTCATTCCATGCCTACTGTGTACAAGACTTCCACATGTATGCAAAATTCAATGAATATTGAATCATTATCTTTTGAAAGCTCTTAGTTTGGGAAATAGTAACATAATAGCATAGTAAACAAGCAAGCAAAGCATGAAAAGCATTCAATTGTGTTCAAAATTTTAAAAATTTCTCTCTAAAATCTTCTCTTTCTTATTCAAAATTTGAAAAATATAACTAAAATGCAAAATGGGAAAATGCAATCCCTCCCCCAAGCTAAACATCACATTTTCGTCAATGTGAGCACAAAGACTAAACATGCAACGAGATGCTTAATGGGAAGAAGGGAAAAATGAAAGAAGATTGAAGCTTACTAGTCAGCGCGGACTCCCCCAAGCTAATCTTTTGGACTTGACAAGGAAGGTCTTCATAGACTCTTCAAAAACTCTGTCATCTGCAAAGAAATCTAACAAAACAACGAAAAAGGGAAAAGCAAAAATAAAAAATGCAAAAAGGGAAAACACGGTTTGCCTCCCGAGAAGCGCTTGTTTAACGTCCTGCTCGACGAATTCTTCTATGAAATCATTGGGTTGAGGATTGACGCTCCATATAGACAATATCTAAGCATCCGATGATTGAATTGCTATAATAGAGTTTCAGTCTGTGTCCATTGACTTTGAATTTTTCACCATTGCTAGTCATTAGTTCCACATAGCCGTATTTGCTCACATATGTGACAGTGAATGGTCCAGACCATCGTGATCGAAGTTTTCCCGGAAAAATTCTCAAACGGGAGTTGAAAAGAAGTACTTGGTCACCGACATTAAATTCTTTTTTAATTATCCTCTTGTCGTGCCAACGCTTCGTTTTCTCTTTATAGATTCTAGAATTCTCATAAGCTTGCAAACGAAATTCTTCTAGCTCATTGAGTTGCAAAAGTCGTCTATCAGCGCTAAGCTTAGTATCTAAGTTGAGTTCTTTGATAGCCCAGTAAGCTTTGTATTCTAACTCGACAGGAAGATGACAGGCCTTTCCGTAAACCAATCGATAGGGAGATGTTCCAATCGTGGTTTTGAAAGCTGTACGATAAGCCCATAAGGCGTCATCGAGCTTATTACTCCAATCGGTTCTAGATCTTGAGACTACTTTCTGAAGAATTGTTTTAAGCTCTCTGTTTGAGACTTCTACTTGACCGCTGGTCTGAGGATGGTAGGCTAATCCTCGTCTGTGATACACACCATATTTGGCAAGCAGAGTGTCTAACTGCTTTTCTCCGAAATGAGTTCCTCGATCACTAATCACGGCTCTGGGTACACCAAAACGTGGAAAGATGATCTTCTTAAATAGCTGTATCACAGCTCTAGCATCATTGGTGGGAGTGGCAATTGCTTCTACCCACTTCGAAACATAGTCAACAACGACTAAGATGTAACGATTTCCGTTAGAATAAGGGAATGGTTCTTGATAGTCAATACCCCAGACATCGAATATTTCGACTTCTAATATACCGTTTAGAGGCATTTCATGTCTCTTGGATATTTGACCTATTCGTTGACATGCATCACAAGCCATAACAAAGTCTTTTGAATCTTTAAAAATTGAGGGCCAGAAAAACCCGGATTGTAAGACTTTGGCTACGGTCTTGGATGGACCATGATGACCACCATAAGCACATGCGTGGCATCCTTCTAAAACTCCTTTGACTTCCCACTGGGGGATACATCGTCTATAAAGACCATCTGAACACTGCTTGAAAAGATAAGGGTCATCCCAAACAAAGAATTTTGCATCATGCAAAAATCTCTTTCTTTTGTTATAAGAAAGGTCAGAAGGTAGCTGGCGACTGACAAGAAAATTGGCAATATCAGCATACCAAGAAGAAGAGTCCGCAATTGGCATTAATGAATCATCAGCAAACGAATCATTAATTGGCGTTGGTAATCCTATTTCAGTTACTCTTATCCTTGAAAGATGGTCAGCGACTACATTTTCTGCTTATTTCTTATCCCGGATCTCTAAATCAAACTCTTGAAGGAGTAAGATCCATCGGATAAGTCTAGGTTTTGCCTCTTTCTTTGAAAGAAGATATTTCAAGGCAGCATGGTCAGTGTAAACAATGACTTTTGATCCTATAAGGTAAGAACGGAATTTGTCTAAGGCATAGACAATGGCAAGAAGTTCTTTTTCAGTGGTGGCGTAGTTGATTTGGGCAGGATCTAAGGTTTTACTAGCATAGTAAATTGCATGAAGGAACTTTTCCTTTCTTTGCCCTAAAACAACTCCAACGACATAATCACTCGCATCGCACATTATTTCAATAGGAAGATTCCAATCAGGCGACTGGATTATAGGTGCGGTGATTAAAGCACGTTTGATTTTGTTGAATGCCTCAAGGCATTCCTTTGTGAAATCAAAAGGTGCATCCTTAAAAAGGAGCTCAGTCAGGGGCTTGGCTATTTTTGAAAAATCTTTAATAAATCGTCTGTAGAAACCGGCGTGGCCAAGGAAACTCCTGATTCCTTTTACATTAGCAGGTGGTGGCAGTTGTTCAATAACTTGGATCTTAGCTCGATCCACTTCAATACCTCTCTCAGAAATGATGTGACCTAAAACTACACCTTCGTTCACCATGAAGTGACACTTTTCCCAATTGAGAACAAGGTCGACCTCTTCACAGCGTTTTAGTACTCTGGATAGATTTGTCAAACAATTATCAAAGGAAATGACATAGACGCTAAAGTCGTCCATGAATACTTCCATGATAGTTTCAACAAAATCCGAAAAGATACTAGTCATGCAACGCTTGAAAGTTGCAGGTGCATTACACAAGCCAAATGGCATTCTGCGATAAGCGAAAGTACCATAGGGACAGGTGAAGGTGGTTTTCTCTTGGTCCTCAGGGTGGATAGGAATTTGGAAAAATCCCGAGTAACCATCTAGATAGCAGAAATATTTGTGGCAAGCTAACCTCTCTAGCATTTGATCAATGAAGGGTAGAGGATAGTGATCTTTTCTAGTTGATTGATTCACATTTCTGTAGTCAATTCACATACGCCATCCCGTCACAATCCTTGTGGGGATGAGCTCATTCTTTTCATTTTTGACTACAGTTGTTCCTCCTTTCTTGGGAACAACTTGAACAGGGCTAACCCATTTTGAGTCAGAGATTGCATAGATTATGCCAGCATCTAGCAATTTCATAACTTCCGTTTTAACTACTTCTTGCATGTTTGGATTAAGACGGCGTTGACCTTGAACACAAGGTTTTTGGCCTTCTTCTAGATTGATTCTATGCATGCAAAAGTCGGGGCTTATGCCAGTGAGATCTTCAAGTTTATATCCTATTGCCTTCCTATGCTTTTTCAAGACAGTCAATAGTGAGGTTAACTGATTTTCATCTAGGAGAGCACTCACTATGACTGGGCAATATTAAAACTCATATAAAAAGGCATATTTTAGATTTGAGGGAAGAGGTTTAAGTTCAGGTTTATGTACTTCTGCCTTGGCAGGAGTATCAATTAAGCTGATGAACTCTTGAACTTCTTCAGACGGTATCTCTTTTCCAGTCAGATCCTTTTCCAACTCACTGATCTCAAAATTCTCGTGTTCAGAGATATCATCTAACAATAGAATTACTTCTAAAGGATCCTCAATTATTGATGGATACAGAGATTCATCAATAATTGAGTCGACAATGTCAAGGAAACATCAAGGTTCTTCAAGCATAGGGCTCTTCATTGCACTGTTTAAGTTGTAGGTGACTTTATCATCACCTACTTATAGTGTCAATTTTTCATTCTTGACATCGATTACTGCTCCCGCAGTGTGTAGAAATGGCCTTCCTAAAATGATAGGGATTTGCAAATCTTCAGCTATATCTAACACAATGAAATCGACGGGAATGAAAAACCTCCCTACTCTGACAGGCACGTCTTCTAAAACTCCCATAGGTTGTTTTAGAGAATGGTCTGCCATTTGCAGGGTGATACTAGTGCATTTGAGAATTCCCATATTCAATTTTTTGCAGATGGAATAGGGCATGACGCTTACACTAGCACCTAGATCGCATAAAGCTTTATCAATTGTGTAGGTGCCTATTGTTCAAGGTATAGAGAAACTACCAGGATCCTTTAACTTAGGAGGGGACTTATTTTGCAATAACGCGCTGCATTCAGCTGTGAATGCTATGATTTCAACATCATCTAAAGTCCTCTTCTTAGTCAAGATATCCTTCATGAATTTCGTGTAAGAAGGGATTTGAGTGATTAATTTAGTGAAGGGAACCGTTACTTGGAGGTTTTTGACTACTTACATGAATTTGCTGAACTGGGTTTCCTTATGATTTCTCCTCAAACGTTGGAGAAATGGAACTTGAATTTTGATGGGTTCCTTTTCAGGTTCATCCTTCTTTTCAGATTTGTTTTCCGCTTCCTTAGCGGTGGATGGTTGAGAATCTTTTTGGCTCTCTACTTGTGTAGGCTCAACTATCGGTTCTTTGGGCTGCTGAGGTTCCGTATAAGTGGTACCACTCCTAAGGGTGGTAGCATTAGCGGTGTCCCTCGGTTGCTCACCATGAGGTGGGAGTTGGCCTTGTTTTCTTTGGGCATTAGAGGCAGCCAATTGGGCCATTTGAGTTTCAAGCATCTTGATGGCAGCACTTTGAGCTTGATCACTCTTTTGAAGTTGAGCAAACATTGAATCTTGTTTTTGAACAACTTGGAGAAGCATAGATTCAATTTTGCTCAAGCTTGAGTCATTAGGTTGGCTTTGAATTTGGGGTGGTTGGTGTTGAGGTTGGTTTTGGTAAGATTGATTGAAGTTAGGTTGAAATGAAGGTCTCTGGTTTTGAAAACCAGGTGGATTGTAAGGCTTCTGTTGGTGTGGTATAAATGGTTGTTGAATTTGTTGTTGGGTATTTTGAATGTTAGTGCTTTTGTAGGACAAAAAAGGATGGTTTTTTTGTGTTTTCATTATAGAAGTTTGAGAAAGCGTTGCATTGCCTATATCCTTGATAGGCATTGACTTGCTCTATCGAACTTCTACATTCTTGAAAACTATGTCCTCCAACCCCACATGTCTCACATACCACTACGTGGTTAGTGACGTTGACATGTTCCTTGGATTGGGAAGAGCTTCCTACTTGTTGCTGCAGAAGGGCTAATTGGGCTTCTAGGAGTGCTACTTTACTTGAATCGTCCTGCTTGGTTTTTAGTGGCATAGCACGCGAGTTGCTATACTGAGAGTCGTGGATTGTCATTGACTCGATAGTTGTACTAGCTATTGCTACATCGATTTGATCGAAACGACCATTATTGGCGGAGTCGAGGATACGACGCGATTCGCCACAACAACCGTTGTAGAAGGTGATAGCTAGGAACCATGAATCAAGGCCATGATGAGGGCATTCTCTTTGTAATTATTTGTACCTTTCCCATGCCTCATAAAGGCTTTCATCGCCTCTTTGATGGAATCCAGTGATTTGACTCCGTAAGAGTGCGGTTCGTTCTGGTGGGAAATACTTTTGATAGAAAGCAAGAGCTAGACCATCCCAGTCGTCTATTCCTAAGGCAACTCGGTCAAGGCTATTGATCCATATTTTTGCCTTTCCTCTTAAAGAGAAGGGAAAAAGCATTTCGCTAATCTGCTCTTGGGATACTACAGTTTGTCTAATCGTGGAGCAATAGTCACAGAAGTTTTGGATATGAAGGTTGGGATCTTCTGTGGCATTGCCACCAAATTGAATTCTTTCTATTAAATTGATGAAGGCAGGTTTGATTTCGAGGTTTTGGGCTGTGATTTGAGGTGTAGCGATACCCCTTGGAAGTGTATCTGCAGTGGGTTTGGAATGGTCGGAAAGTCGAACCATTTTCTTTTGTGAAGATGAAGATGGAGTGTTGATTGAAAGTTGATTTGTTTTTGGGAATGAAGATGAGAATGGATCTTCTTCTCCTTCGAGATTAGATAAGATATCCGAGTATTTCTCACGAATACGATCTAAACTTGAAATATCAGAAGCTTTTGAAATTTCGTTGAATAGCTTTAATTTCCTACGCAGAGTTCTTTCTAGTTCGGGGTCTAAAGGAATAGGGGTCCCTAGTCTAGAAGATCTGGGCATAAGATTAGAAAGCTAAGATGAAAAATCAAGAGAGGTCTAAAGGAATTTGGGTTCCTAAAGACTAGATAAAACTGATTGCGATAAAAATCACAAGAAAAAGGAAAATTAAATCGTGCTCCCCGGCAAAGGCGCCAAACTTTGGTCGTGCTTGTCGCGAGCCCGATACAAAGATAATTTACCCAGACTAGGCTAATAAAATTTAATGTAATTAGTGTAACAACCCGAAAAGTACCCAATTTGCTTAAGCAATAGCTTATGGATACTTTTCAGTAGAACTTAAGTTTTTAATATAGGAATTTTTGTTCCGAGTCTTATTTTGAAATTCCGCGTTCGTATTTGGAATTTTTGAGAGATTTCATGAAAAGACCGTTTTTAGTCGTCTTTGACTTTTCTTGACTTTTTAAGGCGTCTTTGACTTTCCTTGACTTTTTAAAAGTCGTCTTCGATTTTTCTTGACTTTTAAGTCGTCATAAACTTTTCTTGACTTTTAAGTCATCTTTGACTTTTCTCGACTTTTCAGTCACCTTTGACTTCCGTTGACTTTTCCCGACTCGTCTCATAAGTATGAAGACCGAAATTTTATTTAAAAAAATAATATTTTTGATTTATTTTTATTTAGATTTATTAAGATTTATCATAATTTAATATAATTATTTTGAATTTATTCGGAATTTAAAGAATAACGTTTACGGTTTTTAACCAAACGTCATTTAACTCTTCCCGACGCATCGTAATGCGCGCAACAAAATCGAAACTCGACTTTGGCATGAGTCACGCGCCCATGTCATCGTTTTCCACTCACGTTAGATAGTTTAATTCTTTTGATTAAATTAATAAGAATATCTAAGATATTTTCAACTTTATCGATCAGTTAACGAAAATTACGCAAATCGCTCAAAATCAGACCCGCTTTCTCTCCTATCCTCACGGTTTTTCTTCTCTCTTTGACCTTGATATTTTCTTTCTTTGCATTACAATAACATAATATCTTGATATTTAATTCAATTAACTTAATATCTAATTAATTACGGTAATATAATTATTATACCGGGTCAATTCCATAACAACAATTACAAAACCCAACTCACTATTTTGGCCTATATTTACACGGCACTCATCCACTCATTCCTACTCACAAACAACTTTTCATCTTTCAACACATCAAATAAAGATCAAAATATCGCTTTCTTTAATCGTTCTTCGTGTTCTTCGCCGTTCATCATTTGTTCTTCATCGTTCTTGAGCAAAACCTTCATAAAATCTTCATTTCTTAATTAAATCCATCCTAACTTATATTTCTAAGATCTCCTCCTCGCTCTCCATCTTCTAGTACGGTTTTATTTCAATTCCGTCAAGATCGTTTTTCCTAAACCTTTAATTATGGAAAATATATTTTCAGTTTCTAAATAATGTTTTCTTGCATTCTTTATAGGGGAAGATTTTGAAGACGAGTTTGGTGACTCGTAATATCTTTAGGAGAAGACTGAATACGGTTTCTAGTTCTTTAGTTCTATTTTTTGGTTGCTACTTGATTTTTAGCTAGCTAAGGTAACGATTCCGAGTTACTCGACGGATAAATGTTACATAGCTTTGGTTTACTTTAGTTTTTGGTTCATCGTTAGTTTTTGTTCATATGATTATGGTTTTATGATTTTAGTTAGTAACATGATAAGTGGTTGATTTTATTATGTTGTAGGAATTTATGAATATGTTGGTGTCCTTGTTATATTTTTATGATTTCTTCATGATGATGATTGTTGCATGTTTGGATGGTTAAATTGGATGTTTAAAAATGGATGTTAGTAATTAAAAACATGTTAGAATTAATTGGAAATTGGGGTTGTTGCTTTGGTTGTGTGAACCGTGGAGGAGGGGCCAAACCGGCCCAGACCAGCCGGTCCAGGCCGGTTCAGACCGGTCTGGGCTGGTCCATGGTGGGTCCGGGTTTTGGTCTTTGGGTTGTGTCAATGTTTGATTGTTTAATTGTTGTTTTGACGGGTTTTAATTATGTTAAAGCATGCGGGAAATAATTAGAAACGGTTTTTAGTAAAACCGTTAAAAAGGCCAAAACATCCCATTTTGCCCAAAACAGGCCGTGGGGCCCATCCAGGCCCATGTGGGGTCCGGCCCAACTCAGCCCGTGGGTCCCACTTTGGGACTTGTGACGGTTTTTGAGTTATCGTCATTTTTATCGTGTTTTGTAATATTTAGCAAGTGGGAAATGTTAATAAGTAAAATATTTAATTAAAAAGGTTTTCCATAAATTATTATTTCTCACATGTTAGAAATTATAAGACGAGGTCGTAGTTTAATTGGTTATCATTTAAGTCAAGCGGGTTTTTGGGTATAATAGGATAATTCACATGTTAGAAGTAGTAATAAAATAACATGTAATGAATATGTTGATTTTATGTCTATGTGATAAAGACTCTGTTTCTAGCCGGTTTGACCAAACGGGTTTGGTCAAACTAAGATCTAGTCAGCCCCGTTTTGACTGATGACCCGTCGCGGGACTCTGGTCGGGGATTTGTCTTCAGGTAAGGTTTTATTTAATGAATGAATGAATGAGCCTTAGTAGATATGAGGCGATATGATATTTGAATGTGATTTATATGCAATTAGTCACATGATAGGAAGTTTTTTCCGTGACTGTTTAATTGTATGATATATGTCGTGTTGACTAAGTACTCATAGAGAATTATGATTATATGGCTTCTTGACCATTCTAATTCTAAATGAGCACCTTGGACCATGACATTGATAGGCCTTACTATCTTTAACGAGTATATGTTCACTGCTTGATAGCTTTTGTGTTCCCGGCTTGGTGGGTTTATATCCAAGCTGGGGCATGGCTGCCTAATTGCTTCCACTTTGGGAATGAAGCCAGCTTAAGTACTAGCCAACTCTGCTTAGGGGGTCGCCTAGTAGAGATTCTCACTGTACCTTTGGTATTGAGACAGGGAATGGGTTAGCTGTTGTCGCTAGGGCTGATCAGTCTAGGACTAGGATGTTTATCCTACCTTGTGGTATAGCCTCGAGTTACAGAAGTCGACTATTGACTGTGCTAAGAACTTATTCCTGTTTCTAGACGTATTGGTCTTTCATGTTTGATGATTCTATGAATCGTAGAAGGTGAGATGCCAGCCGGCTACGGTTGATAGAGTTTGGATTACCGGTTGTTAACTGATTCACATGATAGTTAGTATGATTAGGGTTGAGTGTATCATGGCCATGTTTTAAAGGTAACCTCTGAGCTAGCATACCAGCTTCCCTACCTTGTGATACAGGTTGTTAATTAATTCACATGATAGGTTATATGTTAGTTATTTGTTTCATAACATGAAAAGCATATCGTATAATGTTTAAGGCTTTGTATTTTCCATATACATCTCTTTAATGTTATTCATGTTTTTATTAAACTAACTCGACATTTCGTGGCTGGGAGAACTCGGAGTTACTCCCCACTGACTGTGGCTTCCGTGTTTATATTTAATGCGGTTGGCAGGTTTGTGATGCATACTTGGGTACATTGACGAGCTAGCGAGTGAAGTATTACCTTGGACCTATATTCGGTTCTTAGGATTGTATTATATTATACACTCTTTTATTTCCGTATTTATACGGGAGATATGTCTCCCGTTTAGATACTTCTTATGTATAATATTATTTCCTTTTTGTTATGAACTTTTTTCTTTAAGACACCTTTGTTATGATGAATATATTTAATGGTAGGTTCCGGTTTTAAAATTTACCGATTTTCACTAAGGTGAACCTATTAAAAACGTATTCTCATCTTTTATTTATTTAAATTACTTGTTTATCTTTCCGCAAATTTGAGGGTGTTACACTCTCACTGCGGTGAGAGGGGATTTCTACACATATGGTTGCGGTTTAGGGTCAATTGGTGGTTTTGCAGGTCAGGGATGGTAACCTGATGATGCTTAGGTAACCGTTGTGGTGGCCCTCCGGTTTCTCTTTCTCTATTATTTGTCTTGTACATTGGTCGGCATATATTTTTACTGACGACGTTAATGTTTTCCAAAACTGCTTTGATCCATTAGGGAATGGTGAGCAGGTGATCAGCAGGTGATCCGTATAGCTGCGCTGGAATGAGGATGTGATCACTTGAGTCATAGCTTCCACCGAGTTTGTTAGAGTCATAAATATCATAACTCTTTTACTATTATGTTGATTTTGGTTATTGGTACAGGCGGAATGCCGTCTGTTTTGAGACTATGTTTTGGAGTTTAAATATTGATTTAATAAAGTATTGTTTTTTTTATTGTGAATTTTGATATGTACTACCTCGGGCAACCAAGATGGTAGCGTCTCCATGTGCTAAGGAGGTCTTGTAAGGCTCTTTGGTATATGAGGGTGCTACAAAGTGATATCATAGAGAGAGCGATTTTGGAACCTAAAACCAATGAGCCAAATGAATTAAGAGCGTCTAATAAAATGAACCCGGGTAGGAGTCATAGGGAGGTACCGCAAAGATTTGGAAGACGTCTTGAAATCGCAATTTTGCCCCTATAGCTCTAGTTCGGTAACAACGAGAAGTGTCGGGATGTATATGTGTATTTGTTTGAACTCATATGTTGATTGTTGAGAATGATGTGGAGTGGAGGTGGAATATGAGAATGAATATGATGATATTATGCAAGCATGTATGGAATGAGATTTGTGTGAATGGTGGTGATTATAGCATAAGAATGTGTTTAATATTGGCATGCATGTTATATATGAGATATGAGTATGAATGTGATGAATTTGATATGAAGTGGTGATGAGATATGGGTATGCCATGTGGTATATATATATATATATATATATATATAGAGTCTGAATCAGGTGAGGCCGTTAATTTTGGCGAGGCGGGCTGCCTCACCAAATTTCAATGGGCTGATTTTCAGCTTTTTCATTGGATTGAAAATTTGAGGTCATCCATTTCTTTTCATTTGGCCCAAATACTCTCTTTAAAATAAAATAGACAAAACCCCAAACACTTTACCTTGTCTCTCTCTGATTTACACAAATTAATTGAGCTTCTACTTGATTTTGTGAAACTTGCACTTGATTGTGTGAATCTTTAACCTGGTTTTGTGAAACTAAGATTTTATTTTGTGAATCTAAAAATTGAATTGTTAACTTTGAACATACAATAGCATTTACAAAACTCTATGTTAATTGTAAATATATTTTTTATCTATGTGGGATTCGAACCCACACCTTGCACAATAGCATAACGCTCTACCTTTTGAGCTTATAGATAATATAATGCAAATTGATTTATTCATTTAACAAATAACAAACACATACA
Organism: Heliosperma pusillum; assembly: GCA_022085475.1. Lineage (NCBI taxonomy): Eukaryota > Viridiplantae > Streptophyta > Magnoliopsida > Caryophyllales > Caryophyllaceae > Heliosperma > Heliosperma pusillum. The sequence continues at coordinate 20,797 of JAIUZE010074859.1, forward strand.
TTAAAGTATTAATAAAGAGTTAATGTGTGAATCTTAGACTTTGTGCTGTGAGCATAGGACCTATCTTATGTAGTTTCACAAAATAAAGTCCACAATTCACAAACCTTAGGCGCGGGATTCACAAAATAGAGGCCTACTTTCACAAAGTCAGTACCTATATTCACATCAGTTTCACAAAGTAAGTAAGGTTCATGACTCACACCACAAAGTCCAAGATTTACAAACCTTAGGCGCAGGATTCACAAAATAAAGGCCTACTTTCACAAAGTCAATTCTTATGTTCACAGCAGTTTCACAAACTAAGGTCTTAGACTCACACCACAGAGTCCAAGATTCACAAACTAAACCCTAAAAAAGGGAGGGTCAACCCCTATCAAGGGTGAATGGGATCATAAGGGGTAGAATTTCTTATTTTCAAGGAGTTTCACAACCTTCGGTCTTAGAATCACAATACAACAAGCCATGTTTCACAAACCTAAGCTGTAGAATTCACAAACAGATGCCCTAATTTAACAAAGAAAAAGCCTATTTTCAAGGAATTTCACAAACTTGGGTCTTAGAATCACAGCACAACAAGCCAAGTTTTACTAACCTAAGCTGTAAGATTCACAAACACATTAAAATTTACATGTATTGCTTATATAATAAAAATGGATCTTGAGCATTTTTCATTATAGCTAATGAACTTTCATTGTGAGACTATTGAAAGGTTCAGGAGAAATTTTCTAAGTTTAACAAAATCAAGGGTCGGATACACACGAACAAGAAGGCAGACATTAAACGCGACTGAGACAATGTGACGAGTGTGAAAAACTCAAGTACAAGATTCTGATAGACATGTCTTAAATGCACAAAAAGCGAACATGCACGCATCATATAATTAGCAAAGACGATTGTAAGGTTTACATACTCGTTTCACTATCATGGAAAACGCAAATTATAGAATAAGACGTCTCACAATGTAAGACGACTCTTTGATTAATTAAACTATAATTTATTGATATTCATAAATGAAGTATCTAACATGCAAAAGAACAGTTTTATAGTGTACATCGGTCATCCATAATAATGACAAGATGGAAAATTAGATTGTTGTAAATCATCAATTATAAGTCGTCTACTCATCACTATAGTTCATTGCATCGCTCAAATGTTGCCATCATAGCGACCGCGTGTTAGGTGCCCGACATTCAAGCTAGTGACTCACATGTAGGTATGACACTTAAATTCAACTAGATGAGTAGACGACTTATAACTGCTTATTTGACTTCTAAAAACAATTACAAAGTCAGAGCTTAACATTGAACTATTTAGCAGTAAAATATCCACAAAAATTTGAGGAAATCAAATAGAGAAGAAGATTGATCTAGCACGAAAGACTCAATTAGCGACGAAAATTGAACCAAGTAAAATCACCGATTAAATTCAACATCACAAAAATAACATGAAAATCAATCGAAATCAAATCGAATTATAATATACAAAAAACATGATAACATAAAAAGCAAAGAATCAAACCAGTAATAAAAGTACCTCAAATCATAATCTAGGTCTGAAACAGTAAAGAAACGGAACGAATCGTACAAATTAGGCGTATAAAACGATCGAAAACTTGCAAAACATAAGCTCAACTTAGTACATAAACTAAGTAAGTAGTTGAATGAACAAAAATGCACAAATTAATGAACACAAATCAAAATCTAGGTATGAAATACTACACTAAAGGAACGAATCATCCAAATAAGTGTATAAAACGATCGAAAAATGCAAAAAAAGAGCTCAATTAAGTACATACTCTAATTAAGTTATTGAATGAACAAAATTGAACACCTAAATTACCAGGAAATCGATGAGTGTGACATGAACAGTAGCTAATCGCAAATTAGGTTGAGATAAATTACTTAGATCGAAAATGAAGAAGCTCGGATTCGAAATGGTGGTTTTGCAGGGAAAATGGAGGAGATTTCATAGAAGATTAGAAGATGGGCTGAGAAGAGAGAGAAAGAGTGGAACGTAAATGAGGAATAATGAGGGGAAAGTTTCAGGTGGTCATTAGTTTTGTGGGTGGGGGGGTACGTGGCACAATCTGAAGCGTCCATATGTTTTAGATCCGTTGGTTAGGATGGGTACAACTGCCTCACCGTAAGAAGGGTGCCTCACATGATTCAATTCCTATATATATATATATATATATATATATATATATATATATATATATATATATATATATATAGGCAAGTTCTAATGAGTCTACCTTCAAAATTGAGTCCATGAGTCCTCATCTTGGCCTTTGGATGAAGATGATGGATGTACAAGATTAAAACAAGATGAATGGCCAAGATTAAAAGAAAAATGGATGGACAAGATTAGAACAAAATAAATGGACATGATTAGAACAAAATGGGTGAGTTTTAATGACTTTCAAATACATTACGAGTGTAACTTCAACTATTATTTTTGTAACTTCAAGCTAAATTGTGATTTTGATTATATAAATTTGAATTTATGTAACTTTAAAACAAGTTTATGTGATTTTATACTTTTTGGGAGTATAACTTTAGTCATTAAGAGTGTAATTTCAACCTTTTTTTATTGTAACTTTAAACAAAAATGTGATTTCGACTATAAAATTTTTAATTTGTGTAACTTTAAGACAAGTTTATGTGATTTTTACATTTTTATGAGGATAACTTTAGTCATTAAAAGTGTAACTTCAATCATTATTTTTGTAACTTCAAGCTAAAATGTGAGTTTGACTATATAAATTTGAATTTATGTAACTTTAAAGAAGTTTATGTGATTTTTGCCTTTTTATGAGAGTAACTTCAGTCATTAAGAGTGTAACTTCAACCATTATTTTTGTAACTTTAAATTAAAATGATATTTCGACTATATAAATTTGAATTTATATAATTTATAAACAAATTTATGTGATTTTAGTTTTTTAAGAGTGTAACTTTAATTCTTAATTGTGTAACTTTAAGTTAAAATATGATTTAATTTTAACATTTTAATAAGTGTAACTTTAACCTTTATTAGTGAAACTTCATTTATTAATTGTGTAACTTTAGTCAATTATAGTGTAATTCATGTTTAGGTGACTTTAGTCTTTTCTAGTGTAACTTCAGTGCATACTAATGTAACTTTAGTCATTAATTAAGTAACTTCAGTCCTTAATAAGGTAACTTCAGTCCATAATAAGGTAACTTTAGTCCATAATTGTGCAACTTTAGTCCATAATTGTGCAACTTTAGTACATACTAGTGTAACTTTCAGCCCATACTAGTGTAACTTCAGCCCATACTATTGTAACTTTAGTTCATACTAGTGTAACTTCAGCCCATACTATTGTAACTTTAGTTCATAATTTTGCATCTTTAGTCTATAATGATGTAACTTTAGATATAGAAACAACCATTACACTCCTCCTCCGTCACCAACAACTATAATCGACAAACAACAAAAAAACCTAGATCTAAAAAATGAACAAACAAGATCTAATAAAAAAAAGAAAAAAATAAAGAGATCTAAAAAAAATCCACCAAACCCGAAAAAAAACGAGAACTAATAAACAAAATACGAGGCCTAAATTAAAAATTAAAAGAATAAGGAACTTTGAAAATTAAAAACGATATTTTAAAAATAAAAAAGTGAATCTGAAAGAAAACAAAGTAGATGTAGAAAAAAATAAAAAATAAAAAATTGAGAAGTAAAATAAAAATCTGAAAAATGGAAAAAGAGATCTAAAATGGTAGTGGTTATTTCTTTTACCTTTTTTTCCAGATCTAAACGAAATACAATAAATTAGACTAAAAATTTGATAGCACAAATCTGGAAAAAAAAAAGATCCGAAAATTTGAAAAAAAAAAACCCACGACCTTCTTCCCCTTTTAGATTTGAAAAGGTGGTGGTTGTTTTTTTCTTTCTTTTTTCAGATCTAAAATGGTGGTGGTTGTTTTTGTTTTCCCTTTTTTTTTCAGATCTAAAATATGAGACTAAAAATGTGATGATATAAATCTGAAAAAACAAACGTAAAGGAGAAAAAGGGAAGCGGAGGCGGAATGAGGAAGCCATCATCTCCGCGCGCCAGGGAGCAGGTGGGGGTTGCGGAGGCGGCGCAGGGAGCAGGGAGAAAAAGAGAAGTGGAGGCGGCGCATGGAGCAGGTGGGGGGTTGCGGCGGCCGAAAGTAGGATGTCAGGGAGGAGGACGGCGGAGGATAGGGGGACGGCCGGAAATAGGATGGCAGGGAGGAGGACGGCGGAGGATAGAGGGACAGCGGAGGACGGCGGAAGTAGGATGGCAGGGAGGAGGACAGCGGAGGATAGGGGGACGACAGAGGACGGTGGAAGTAGGATGGCAGGGAGGAGGACGGCGGAGGATAGGGGGACGGCGGTGGAGGATAAAGGGGGATAGACGGCGGGTGAAGGTGGTGGTGATGTCCGGTGAGGATGAGTGTTTTTTTTTTTGAGAGTATGGTAGAGAGAAGAGGGAGGTAAAAAGAGAAAGGGTGGATATGAAAATGAGAAAAGTGAGTGAAGAAAGGGTATATATATTAGGGTTTGAATGGATTAAGATTGTGTGTTTCTCACAATCTTGGTCATCCATTTTGTTTTAATCTTAGCCCTTCATCATCTTGATATAAAGGCTTGGATTAGGACTCAAGGACTCAAAAGAAAGGGGGGAACTCATTTGAACCTACTTCTATATATATATATATATATATATATATATATATATATATATATATATATATATATATAGAATTGGGATCCGGTGAGAACCACTAAGATAATGAGAACCGTGAGAACTCCGCCTTACAAAATTTATTTTTTAAAACTAACAAAATATTTGGATTCGGCGTTGAATATTATGGCTAGATGACATATTTCTTGGCCGAAAATTTATAAGCTACTGACGGAAATCGAGTCGAAATAGATTTTACTCTTTTTAATGCACCTAGTAGTCAGTTTCATGTATCTAACAATTTTAATGCACCTACTACTTATTTTCATGCATCTAGAGCTAGTTATTTTCATGCACATAGTAATTGTTTTCATGCATGTAACAATTTTCATGCACCTAGTGCTCGTTTTGATACATTTAGAGTAGTTTTAATTTGCCTAATTAAATTTCTTCACATTAAAAACATATTTTTTAATATAATCAATAAATTTTTTTTACTTACTGCAAATATTTTGCTTGAATAAGCTAAACTAATTGTAAATGATCCATCAAAACTTTCGAAACAAGATTTGGTAGAGATTTAGTGAGAGTTCTCACGGTTCTCATTATGTTAGTGGTTCTCACCGGATCCAGACCCTATATATATATATATATATATAGAGCAAAGATCAATTGAGTCCACCCCATTCCTTAGAGTCCTTGAGTCCTCTTTAGGGCCATTGGATATGGGGAGATGGATGGCTAAGATTGATACTCCAAAAATGTGATTAATATCACTCTCTCTCTACCATTCACTAATTAATCACTAATCCACCCTAATTCAATATATATACTTTTTCTCACAATTACTTCTCTCTCATCTCACATAATATTCATTACCTTATCTCTCTAAAACCCTAATAAATTCAAAATCCAAATAAATCACTCATCTCCCCTCCTCTTCACTACCGCCACCTACCCCACAACCACCACCATACCCGACGGCTCACTGCCACCTTCGACACCACCACCGTTCATGGTGCCGCCACTCTCCCTAAACTGCCGCCATCACCACGGTGTAACACCCGGAAATGTACCCTATTTTTCTAGTAGAAATATTTTACTAAACTTTTTCAGTAATTTTAAGTTTTAAATTATAATTTTAAGTTCCGAGTCGAATTTAGAATTTCCGAGTTCGTATTTGGAATTTCTACGAGATTTCATGAAAAAGCCGTCTTAAGTCTAGTTTGACTTTTCTGGACTTTGGAAATCGTCTTTGCCTTTTTCTCTCATAACTCACACTACTCCCTCCTTAACCTAATATTTCATTTCATCACAAAAATCAAACACCTTTCTTTCTTCTTCCTTAAGCAACTTTTCCTCTTTGAATATCGATCTTAGAATTGGCGTAGTTTCTTCGTTACTCGATAGAATTTACGTAGGTTTATCTTATTCTTCCTCCCGTACCTTCCTCTATCCGTATTGATAATAAAATTATCGTCTTTCTCGCTTTTTAAGCATTCCGTCTTTCTCAAGATGAACTTTAATCATCTTTTTACGATCTATTTGTAGGTGGCGACCTCCAAGATCCCGACAAAGACTATTTCCTTATAGAAGAGGAGCTTGACGATCATTAGAGACGCTTAAAGGTAACGGTGAAGGGTTACTCGATATCACTTACGTGTTTTACTTGTTTATATGCTAGAAAATCGTATTAGATTACGATTAGGAAGATTAGGATCCATGCTATGATTAGTAAATGATGTTATATGATGAATGTTGAGGATATATATGATGGTTGAATGATTATAGAAGTCTATATAAGTTTTGGATTGA
>JAIUZE010074860.1:0-32987 GCA_022085475.1 Heliosperma pusillum
ATTCTCATGCTTGGTGACGGTTTTTGATATGTCCCAATTTGAGTCGGTTTTTACAAATGTTACGGTTTGAGCACTATTTTGTTATGTGCTTTGTACTCTCATTCCCTTGGCTACCTCCACGTTCGTAAGGCTGGAATGTCGGAACGGGGAGGTATCCTACTGCTTAAATGCATGTGTTAGTGGGCATATGACGACGTTGTTGGGAGTTGAACGCTTATGCGTTGATCGACCCGGCCGTCAAATGTTGTGTACTTGCAAGGTGGTGTTATTTGCATGTAGCGTACCGCATGTTATGAGGCTTGAGCTCGTTTTCCGCCTCTTTCGTGAATTGATCTACCGAGAATGGGGGTACTCGGCGTTTTATTTGTAAGACCGAGTCTTGGATGCGAAACGTCATCGCATGTCGAATCGGAAAATGTGATTCCGAGAATCTGGCCAGGTTTAGATTAGGAACCGTTTAATTATCGTTCCTACCAGGAGGAAATTAGTCTACATATACGAAATGGATTGAATCGTGTATGCGTTCAGGGAAGGTTTTACTCCCGTGGATGCCCATAATCATACTTGCCATGTCCACGATGCTAGTGCGTTTCATTTACCGTGAGAGATGTCGTCGTGTCGTCGTCTTTGAATGCGTGATTTCATGATATTATTCATGGTCATTGCAGGATTGGGCACCGTCGTCTTTGATTGCGTGATTTCATGATATTATTCATGGTCATTGCATGATTGGACACCGTCAATGTCTTGGTTCGTGAATGGATGATAATATGTGGATTTATTGTGATCATCGCATGACTTGACTTGGTTTGTCTGTCGAGTCTCAATCTTATCAATCTTATACCGCTAACGGGGAGAGGCAAGCTCCTTAGTGAGCGGTATCGGTTGTGCCTAAGAGTGTCTTTCCCGAGTCTTTGAATATCATGATGAATTCGGATTTGTGCCTCTTATGTTCTTATCATTATCTATAGAATTGCCTATCTATTCTTATTGCAACTCACATGTATATATATATGCATGCTTTACTTTTGTATTTCCTTATATGTACGTTAAAGGTGATATGGCTGGGAGAACCCGGAGTTACTCCCCACTGACTGTGGCGTTCATGTTTTTCATGAATGAACAGGTTGCTTGCATGGATTGATTTTTTTGGATATGATATTTTGGGGTTCGGGTGTGAGCTAGCGGGCGTTGTCCCTGGAATTAACCTCTAGACGATTTTAGCTTATTTGCTAAACACTTGTTCGTTGTTAACATTTTGAGAGACTCCGTCTCTTTGTTATTTTCCGCACTTAGTTGTAATATTTTGACACTCCTCGTTTTATTTAACTTGCATGTATAAAAGTTTTTTTAAAACTACCTATTTCCGCAATATAATTCACATGCTTGTTTGTTTATTATTTCCGCATTCGCGAGGGTTGTCACACAAAGGCTCACATTTTCTTGAAACCAAGATTGAAGATTTATTGAAGAAATATGGTGTTCAACATCGCCGTGAAATTGTCTATCACCTTCAAACAAGCAGCCAAATTGTGATATCTAACAAAGAAATCAAGTCCATTTTGGAAAAGACGGTGAGTAGCTCCAGGAAGGATTGGGCGGCGAAGCTTGATGATGCATTTTGGGCCTATCAGACCGCCTTCAAAACACCGATTAGCACATCTTCTTTACAGTTGGTTTATGGGAAGGCATGCCACCTTCCGGTGGAACTTGAGCATCAAGCATATTGGGTTATAAAACACATCAACTTTGACTTAAGAAGCTCACAAGAGAACATAATGTTCGATATCAATGAGTTAGATGAATTTAGGCTTGAAGCCTATGAGAATTTCAAGCTATACAAGGAGAGAGCAAAGAGGTATCATGATAAGAAAATTCAAGGAAGAGAGTTTAAAGTCAATCCTCTTATTCAACCCACATTTGAAACTCTTCTTGGGGAAGTTGAAGTCGAGATTTTCGGGACCTTTCACCGTAACACGTGTCTTTCCATATGGCACGTTGGAAGTTACAAATGGTGATCACAATTTCAAGGTTAATGGCCAAAGATTGAAACATTATACAACCAGGTTGCTGATAGTAAAGGAGGTATGGACTCTTCATACTTGCCTTGTCCTATCTTGAATTGAACCTCCCATTTCTTCTTAAAAGTTATATTTAAATTTAATTGTGTGCTTGCTAACTTGGTCGAGCCAACGACGTTCAACAACGACGCTGTAGAGTCTATTGATCGAATACGAAAGTGTTTGTTTCTAAACTCTATATTAGACATTTCTAATATCATCATATGATTAGTTTACTCATTAAACAAATGGATCTTATGCTTGCATAACTAAAATACAAATAAGGAAGAAGAAATTGTTCCTTACATTGATTTGAACGGATTTTGGGTACAAAATAGGACTCCTTCCTACTTTGTTCTTGAGCTCAAAATATAAGTATGATTTCCTAGTTCTTAGGAAAGAACACTCCAATTAGTTGCACCCAAGGCAACCTCTAATACACTAAAAAATACTACACTAGTATGATATTGTAGTAGCCCTTAAGATAAAATTAATACCACTATTACTACTCTTAGTAATCTTGTATTAATATATAAGAACTTAGTTTATGTGGAAAACTTCTTAAGTTTTATCTTAGTGTGAGAAGTGGAGATTATGGAGAGATAAGTAAGTGTTTTATTATTAGATCAAGTATAGAAATAATAAGAGAAAACACTTCTCTTTTCCTACCCTAGTGAGCAAGCACACTACACCCTTTGGGGAAGGGTTGTTGCCTTTCCCATTTGTTCTTCACAAGAAACTAGATAGGGCATAGGTTTAGGTAGTAATCATGTTGTTTTTATTCTTAATTAGAACAACAAATCATGACCTAAATCCCTACCCTTTTGGCTCACAAAAAATGGTGCCTCATATGATAAAATGGAGTCCATTTTATTTTTGTGATTTTGTCATTTTACACATATATGACATGTGACGTGTAACATGTAATCCTTGCTTATAAATGTACATGTAACTAATTTAAATACAATTTCATAACAAATAAATTAGACTTAACATTTTAAGTCACATTTTAAAATTACATGTAAATAAAATGGGTCATCTCTTATTTGGTTAATATAATCTACAAAAATTTGTAATTTTTATCAACCAATTTTGCTTATCTCAAATGTTTCATAAACATAATGCATTCTTAGTAATATAACAATTAATTACTAAAATGAATCTTATTTAATCATATTACAATCAGATATATTTCTCACTTACAATTTAAACTTGGTTCAATTTAAGGGATTAATTAATCTGTATCACTATACAATTAATTAATGTTCATGATTAGGGGATTGTCCTTTAGGTGTGACCTCAAGGGATCAACTGATCACCACCGTCATACGACAGTAAATTCAAACTCATATGAGCCAATCGTTACCGATTTATGTTGACCAGTTGACTATAATATTCATCATCCCTTTGTATTCTTATTATCGAGATTTATATTTTGTGATCGCACTATTGTTGAGGACATTTACTCCAACAGAAAGAGGGGGGAGTGAATTGAGTATTAAAACTAGGCCCACTTTTTCGAATTATATGATATGTAATTAATTATTTGATCTTATAGATTAAAATCAACTAATTAATTAATCAAAGTTAGAACAAGTAACGAAATAACGAAATAACGAAAAGTGAATAGAGGCACACGTGATTTTTAAAGTGGTTCAGTTTCACAAGTTGAAACCTACGTCCACTATTCTCGATTAATAATCTTTAGTACCTTTCTCTGGATTACAAAAATTATCAATCCACTCGTATAATCAACTATGATTATAACTCAAGGTGAGTATCGCTAAATACTCTATACTCTCTTACGTTAATAAGAAAGTACAATATAACTCACTAGGATTCTCGTTAAAGAATAAGTAAGATTATGTGATGTACTATTATCCAATAACTGATTTCACGTGAGCTATTGACAAAGAAGATGCACGACTGCTTTGGAAAAACAAACACTAAAAATAATAAATATTTTGCTCAAGGTTTGCTTTAAAAACGATTTGTAAAAAATCTCTCAATATGTATAAGTCATTCGTTTTTTATTGATTGAGATGGGAAGGAGTATTTATAATAGAAGCATATTAGATATAAAATCTAAAACCCTAGCTTAATAGTTAAGAAAGATATTTATCTTTAATATCTCAAAATATTATTTGCTTTATCTTTTACAAATATATTTATCTTCAATATCTCAAAATATTTCTGTAAAGCTATATTAGAATCCTAGGTTAAGGGTAAACAAGGAAAACAACCTATGATGGCCCAAATTCAAATCTCCACGAAACCCTAGGAGACACAATCCTTGGTTTACACGAAATCCTAGGTGACACAAACCCTAGGTGGGCTTATTAGGGTAATAACAAATTGAGATAGAATATATTAGAAATCCTAGGTAGCATGACAACTCATAAGTTGTATTACTAACCAATAGAATCTCATAAATACATCCTCTATTAAAACTTTTGATAAATATAAAAATACTCTTTCTCTATTTGAAAACATTTAAAATATTTCTTTCCAAAATCATACATCAACTTTTATCATCCAAAGTTATAGGTCAATGATATAACTTTGAACTTTAGTATGTAAAGTTATAAGTGAGTCATAACTTTACAAACATAAAATAACTCTAATGGAATAGTTACCGAATGACGACCTATACTATCTAATCTTCACTAAGATCTTTACTATACGGATCATCTCTTCATCTTGATCACAAAGACCCTCCATCTTGAGTCTTGTGTTATTTGAGGTAGATCTTGCTTGAATTATTTCTTAAAAGTTATAACCAAGGTAGGTATAACTTTGCATATGAACTTCCAAAGTTATTCCTGAAGTTCTTATAACTTTGTCTCACAAAACTTGTCAAAGTTATGCCTCAAGCTCCTTTAACTTTGATCTTCTTTCTTGTAATTGTTGTTAGCTATGATAAGACTAAAACTCACAATTACATGTATATGATATATCAAGTAAAGCACATTATCAAGTAAACACATGTCATTATCAAAACTATAAAATAGGTCCAACAGAAGCTACATGGGAGGCAACCCATGCATAATGCATATTTTTTGTCAATGTGTTTGAGAGAGGTGAGGAAGAGGTCCTAACTTGTTTGCCAAGTGTGATAGGCTACTACGTTTTATCCATTGGATAGTCATTTCTTGATTTAAGTAAGGAGTTTTTGCATCACTTGTGTGATTGGAGAAGGGGAGGATAAAGAAGAGATTGAGACGGGTTTATTGGGGCCCATGTGGAGCCAAGGAGGTCATTGAAGTCAAGGAAGAGGACTCTTTTGAACCTTCAAGGTCCCGGTGGGGTTAAAAGCTTCTTGCTCGAGTTTAAGGCAAGAACCCTTGCGATAGGAAATGAAGCCTTGCAAAATATAAAGGACTCATCAGGTTTTGCAATCGACCCGCCCAAGTTGAAAAGACCCTAATCGGGTTGGAGCTTAAAACCTCTCTAGGTTGAAAAAGAACCCGTCCGGGTCGTATAGAAACCAGTCCAGGTTAAGATGGAAGCCGTCCGGTTTGGCAGTGGACTCGTCCAGTTTGGTATTGGACCCAACCGGGGTAAAAAAGACCCTGATCGGGTTAGAGCATAAAACCCTTCCGGGTCGGTATTGGACCCGTCCAGGTCTGTGACATTTTATGCTTGAATTTTTTAGATTTGTCATTCACTACCTTATCTTCTTCTTCAACATTTAGATTTTCATCTTCTATCTCCTAACAAAACCACAAAACCTATCCAAATCCTACCCAAATCACTCCAGATCTTCACTAAACCTTCACGTTTATGATGTTAAACCTCTTCAAAGTCAATCTTTAGCATCCTTTTTCCTAAAAACATTCAATAAATCAATTTTTCCACCCATATTTTGGAAAAACCGGAATTTTGATTTCTACTAGATTGCTAGTAGAATAAGCTTGAGTAAGGTTATTTAAGGTGAAGCAAGGTTAAAGGGAGATTTTTTGTTTGTTCTTACTTGCCAAGAATAGTATAGTTTCATGAACCTTCATCAACAATGGCTCCAAAGAAGAAAAAGGAAGCTTCAAAGTCTTCACCTACTATTCCGGCTATTAAAGTGTATGAGATGGTTGTGTTTGCTAGGCAAAATCAAAGGGACAAATTTGAGACACTACAAGCTATGTCAATCACATCCGCTAGATTCATTCATCTGGATACTTTTAAGAAATGTTGGAATTGAATAGCACACTAGGGTGATTTTTGAAGGAATAGGCATGTTATCTATGTTTAATATGTTTCATGATACATATGAGGTGCTTACACTTATATTTTTGAGCAACTTTAAATACAATGAGGAGAGGGAGGAGAGGGTTGTTTCTTTTCGCTTCATGACCACCGATTGTTTTATGTGTTTGAAGGAGTTTAGTGATCATTTTGGGTTTCGTTGGTCGGAGAAGTTTGAACCTCTGGGGGATTTAATTTCCACCTACTCATGGGCGGCTTTAACAGGGGAAGACTCGGTTCAATGGTCTCATGCTCATTGTAGTTTAATTCATCACCCGCTATCCGCATTTGGCAACGGTTTGTTGCGGGCACTATTTTTTCTAGAAAGGACACTAACAACATGGGAATGAAGGAAGTAATTATCTTATCCACATTTCTGAATACCCGACAACTCGAGCCTTACACCATCAATTTGGCTCATTACCTTTCTAGCTATTGGGCCAAAATCTCGGGGGAGGGGGGGGGGGGGGGGGGGGGGGCATCAAGCAATCACAAATGAAGGATTAGTTACCCACCTTGTATTCAAACTATGCCCGAAACTTGACACAAAAAAGCTCAAGGTTTTCAAAAATAACTTGTATGTGAATGATAAGTGTCTTACTAGTTTGCATCATTGGATAAAGAAGGAAGGGAGAAATATTCGTTGGAAAATTAGGGGCTTTAAATCAAACCTTCTACCCTAGCTTGGCCTTGCTATATCAAAGCAAGAGCCTCAAGCCATGGCAGATTATAATCCGAGGCTCCCTTGGTAGAGTACTACCTTCCCGTGGAATCAAAACATGAACCACCACAAGATGCCCCTAAACCACAACCTCACCGACCAACAACCACTAGACCTGAACAAGAAACTCCTCAATAAGAAATCCCACAACAAGAAAACTATTAACAACAATACCCAAATTACCTCTCACTCGATTGGCAACATGCCAACCCCAACCAACCTTTCACCAACTTTGAGGCGGGGAGATCATCACACGCTTTCCACCACCCTTCACCCCTTGTAGAACACCATGATGATGTCACACCCCCATTTAACCAATAACCTATAGCAAGATTTTCTCGGTGAAATAAGGATGTTACCATCTCAGTTTCTTGAGGCAGTTATATCCAAAGTAACAATAAAAGGTACTTTATATTAAAATTACATAATTGTCCCGAACTGTCTCAATATTTGACTTTCAAAGTCTTACATCTCCAACTTTAAAAAATGGAAGTACTGAATTATTAAATAAGCGGAAAACTAATAAATAAATGATCGCCTAAAGATTGTCAACTAAATAGTCAAACTCCTCTAGCTCGTCTCGTCCCGCATCCCACGACATCATCCAAAGCTAACAATCATTACCTGCTTGACTCACTGCTCCCAAATTGATGGAAATATCAATTGATTTATCACAGAGTTGAAATATAATTTGACACAAAGAAAGCACACACGTTAACCAAAGGTTGAGTAGGAAATATCAAACACCACATCATTACACTATAAACAATACAAGATGCAAGATCATACCCGACTCCTACACCCTCCTCGACTCGCAAGTCGGCATCATGATCATTCCCCCCTTATGGCCTAACTTCCTTCTCGATCCACATATCGGTATTTATAACAACAACTCAAATAAACTAGAATTTCCCCATTGGCGCCTAACTTCCTCCTCGATCCGCAGATCAATATTTCATATCAAATATCAAATACCAACATTAACATGGAAATATCATTCATATCAATCTCGTCACCATATGTAACAATGTCAATCATGAAATTCTCATCACAATTGACATACAACAACTATTGCATCATCATCTCAATTCAAATCACACAATTTAACACAACATAGTATTATATAAGTTGAGTAGGATAATCACTAACTGATAGCAATGACTATTCTGTTTCACGCGAGCGATTGATAATATTCGACTATGAATTCTCCGTGTACACAACACATTTAACATATATTCAGGAACTAGGCATTCAAAATCATTTCCTTAAAACAAATAGACTAACTCCCCCAATTCCCAACTCTAGGATTTACTAATAGAGTAATTAAAACTAATCTAGACACACACTATGTAATTAAAGATAAATACTATGATTTAAACACTAAAGTAAAACCACCTACAACAACAAAGTTGAAGGTGTTGAAAGGTTGCTAAGAAGGTCTCCAAAAGATGAACAAGGTCTTCCTTCTCCTTCCTTTCTCTATAGCTCTCTTAAGGGTTTGTAAAATAAATAAAAGTATTTTAAGATGGGTGGTAAAAGATATTTATAGTTTTAGGTAAAATTAATAAAATAAAACAAAGTTTATTAGAATTAGGAAATTCCTAAAACACGTCGAACTCCTCCCTTTGCGCAACTCACTCGATTAACCATGACAATATGTCGATCAACCAAGTCCCTAAAATTCGATCGATCAAGCCGTTCGACCCAACCAAACTCGAAGCCCCTCAAAGTCGATTAACCACCTGCCTTCGTCGATCGACCACCAGCACATGTTGATCAAACGCTAGTCTATGTCGATCAACGCACCACCGAAAAGTCGATCGACCAGTTGTCGATCGTTATAACCACTTCCCTATCTGTCCTACTACCACTATGTCGATCGACCCAGACGCTTTGTCGATCGACACCCAACTATTAAACTTTCTATAAATCGTAGGTATTACAATCTTCTCCCCTTAAAATTACTTCATCCCCGAAGTTCACCCCCACACACAAAACAAAGACCACAAAATTGATCCATCACAATAACCGTACTCGGTATTTTAATCATGCTCATTTCAACAACAATATCAATTGTCGCAATATTTTGATCTTAATTCAATCTCGTCATACTCATGCTAACTGTTATAATCATCTTAACATATATTAAAAAATATTGACAGAACGATATATAGTAATAATCATTCACAATACTAGCAATATGCAATGATAATGGTCGAGTATCACATCCAACCTCCCTAAAATTACGGTTACGTCCTCAGAACCTAAGTCATACTTGAACGAATAAATGAGGGTACCGCTCCCTCATCTTATCCTCAGCCTCCAATGTTGCCTCCTCCACATTGTGGTTGGACCACAACACTTTTACCAACACTGTTTCACCCTTACGAGTCTTCATAAACTTCATATCAAGAATCACCTTAGCCACCTCCACATAATTCAAGGATTCATCCAATTTCACCGCATCCGGCACGATGATATGAGGGGGATCACTCACATAATTCCGCACTTGTGATATATGGAACACGTTATGAACTTTGTCAGGAGCTGGAGGAAGTGTCAAACAGTAGGCCACATATCAAATCCTTTCCAAGATCTAATACGGCCATATATACTTCTGGCTCAGCTTCCCCTTTTTTCGCGAAACGCTTAACACCCCGCAAAAGTGACACTTTAAGTAGCACCTTAACACCTACCACAAACTCAATATCACTCTGTCTCAAGTCAGCATAACTCTTCTGACGATCTTGAGCCGCTCTCATCTTTTGTCTAATGACATGCACTTGCTCTATCGTATCTTGTATTATTTGTGGACCCAACACCATAGCTTCCAACGCATCGTCCCAACATACAGGAATCCTACACTTCCTTCTATAAAGAGCTTCAAAGGGAGCCATGCGAATACTAGCATGGTAGCTATTGTTATAGGAAAACTCAATTAAATTTAATTTCTCCTCCCACGAACCCCCAAACTCCCTAACACATGCCGTTAACATATCTTCTAAGGTCTGAATCGTTCTCTCTGTCTGCCCATCATTAAGTAGATAGAAAGCCGTGCTTATTTTCAATAGTGTACCTAATGAATTTTGTAATTCCTGCCATAACCTTAAAATAAAACGCGAATCCCGATCTGACACTATATCTTTAGGCACACCATGCAATTTAAAAATATTCTTACGATAAGCTAATGCAAACTCCGCCTTGTTCCAGGTTTCCTTCATAGGGAAAAAATACGTTGTCTTTATGAGACGATCTACTATCACCCAGATCATGTTATTTCCCTTCTCCGTTCTCGGCAACCACACTCTGAAATCCATATAAATTGACTTCCACTTCCCCGCAGGTACATCTAAAGATTACCTTCCCATGTGGCCTCCTATGCTCCCCTTTTACTTTTTGACAAGTAAGACATTTAGAAACAAAATCTGCCACGATCTTTTTCATCCTAGGCTAACAGAATGTTTTCTTCAAGTCTTTTTATAATTTATCCTCACCTGGATGCACATAGCAGGGAGTACAATGTGCCTCCGAGAGGATATTCCTCCTCAGCTCTTCATTTTCAGGTACACACCACCTACCGTCAAACCTTACACTTCCATCACCATGGATTGCAACTCTACTCGCCTCAACTTTCGCAACACTTTCCTTCCATGACACAATCTTGGGGTCCATTAAATTTAATTCCCTAATCTCATCATACAATCCAAGCTCTAAGGTTAGATCCCCAAGTACACTTCCTTTAGTAATAACTTGAATCCTCATCTTCTCCACCTCATCTCGCAACCTCATTCTAGAGAAAGCCATGCTTAATGAATGCACTCCCCTCGTGGTACACAATCTCCATGTCATAATGCAAATATATTTGATATTTATAACAACAATGCAAATACAATATGTTTTGCCCCTTGGCGCCTAACTTCATCCTCGATCCGCAAATCGGTATATCATATCAAATATCAAATATAAAATATCAACATCAACATGTCAATCTCATTCATATCAATCTCGTCACCATATGTAACAATGTCAATCATGTTTTCTTATCACAATTCACATACAAAAACTATTACATCATCATCTCAATTCAAATCACCAAACTTAACACAACATGGCATTATATAAGTGAAGTAGGATAATCCCTACCTGATATCAATGGATATTTCGTTTCACGCGAGCGATTAATAATATTCCACTATGAATTCTCCGTCTACACAACACATATAACATATATCCAATAACTAGAGCATTCAAAATCAATTCCTTAAACAAATACACTAATTCCCCCAATTTTCAAGTCTAGGGTTTACTAATTAAGGAATTAAAAATAGTATAGATACACACTATGTAATTAAAGATAAATACAACAATTTCAAGACTAAAGTCAAATCATTTATAACAAGAAAGATGAAGGTATTGAAAAATTCCTAAAGAAAGTCTCCAAAAGATGAACAAAGACTTCCTTCTCCTTCTCTTCTCTCTATAGCTCTTAAGGGTTTGTAAAATAAATAAAAGTGTTTTAAGATGGTTGGTAAAAGGAATTTATAGGTAAAATTAATAAAATAAAACAAAGTTTATTAGAATTAGGATATTCCTAAAACACGTCGAACTCCTCCCTCCATGCAACTCGGTCGATCGAACAAGACAAATATGTCGATCAAACAAGTCCGTAAAATTCGATCGACCAAGATGTTCGACTCAACCAAACTTGAAGCCCCTTAAAGTCAATCGACCACCTACCTTCGTCGGTCGACCATCAGCGCATGTTGATCGACCGTTAGTATATCTCGATTGACACACCACCAAAAAGTCGATCGACCACTTGTCGATCGCCACAGCTACTTCCCTATCCATCCTACTACCCCTCTATTGATCGACCCCTATGCTATGTCGATGGACACCTACCTATTAAACCTTCTATAAATCGCAGGTATTACATATGATGTCTTTGACCAATACTCTCCTAGTCAAATGGTCGGCTCATCTATAACCGACCCCACATAGGTTGGGAGTAGGTCTCCTCATGTTGGGCGTTACATCATTACCCACAAGTGTGGCGTCCGATCTTTATTTGCCGTAGAAATGCTTATTCCTTTTTTTTCATGTACGTGTTTAGAGGCGATTTGTTTACACTTAATATAACCTCACTTGGCCAAATTAGCTTACTTTATACCCTTTCATCTTGGTCCTTTTGTGCTAGGCACTTTGAGCCTTACGCACATTATTTGATTACCCAACATCAACTAGCTACATCCCAAAAACGACTCACCTAACTCGGGTAATCGCCAGTAGTAGTTGTGTTGTATAAAAGTGGTTTGGAACCTTGAAATGTGGTATACACTTGCATAGTATTATGAGTTATATGAAGTCATGATTTGGCTCAATTTTGATTTAAAAGAAGCAATAAAAAAGAATAGAAAAAAAGAGTCGTGCAACACCCCTCATACGTCACAAAAGGGAAGAAAAACCAGTTGCAAATAAAGACATTGATGTTTTTGTTCATTTGAATTATTTCATTTGGATTTCTACCTCTTGAGTTAATTGGGGTGTCAAATGCAAATATGTTAAGAATGTTAAAACAAAGTGTAATTCTCGTTGTGTTCAAACGCTTAAGATGATTTCACCTATGGGTTGTTCTTTGTAGTTGTAATTAGCAGAGTCGGCAACTACTCGATGCGAACTCCACTTTTCCCAAATGGTGCTTGCACCAACCCCTTTTTCATCCTACCATAGCCTAAATTTGACCCTTCGGCCCTTTGCATATACATTTCTATTTTTGCATTTCGTACGCGGTAATAGGATAAGCTACCAAATTAGATTGCAGGCGCCTTTTTGCGAGTCGTAGTAGGGGAGTGATCTTGTTGAATTTTGTACAATAATCACGCGTACTTAAATTGTGTGAAGAGCGAAAACCTTGAGGAAATCTCTATTTGAGTCCATTATGGTCATCAGCTTTGTTTATGATTGAATCTTGCGTAGTGTCATGTAAAACTTAAAAATTTTGGATAACTTTCCCCCATTTCCCGCCTTTGAATGTGTTTCATTGGCAAGGTTTTTGTATGTCACACTATCTTGCTTGAGCTAGATTTAGGGGAATGGCATCTTGTTATTACCCTGAAACATCATTTCTCATTTTCGATCTTTTGTCCATTTATTAAACTTGACCACTTAGATGAGAAAAAGCGGAGTACTTTTGAAAATGCTTCCACATCTGAAAGTGCATGTTTTTAATGATTGGTTGCATTGCATTTTATTGCAAGACCTTACTTGCCTTGCATGTTGTGTTTTACCTCATAAGTATAATTATGCGGGTTAAAAGGGCGTAGAATGCGCTAATACTCATTCGGTTAGGTAGTTTGATTAGTATTAAGCGTTGCTTATATAGTGCATTCCTCTTATTAAATAAGGGACGAGTAAAGGTTTGCTTTGGGCTGTTTGATATATGCGTGATTAATGTTACTTTGCACTCCACTACTTAACCATTTTGACCTTAATTGCGCCCATTTGGGCATTATCACCTACATTTTCCTCTAGTTTGTCCATTTAGCTCTCCCCGAATGATATTCATCACGATTACCAGTTTTGGAGCGATTACGACCCTATTTTAGATGTTCGAGAACAAGGTCAACGAACGTGGCGAGGCCCACTCGACTACATCCTAGTCCCGAAGCGTCAAGATGGTCGAAACAAGCTCGGAGGAAACAAAAAATGAGGCTAAAGAATGAACCCTTTCAAAAAAAAATAGGACTGGACTAGTTTTTGTGCAGGACCCGTCCGGGTCCATCACCAACCTTTTCGGGTCCAACATCAACCCGTCTGGGTCAAAAATACCCTAATTGGGTTTGATGGTCAAAACCCGTCCGCTTCCACCTTAAGCCCGTCCAGGTCCGTTTCCTGCGTAAAGAGATTTTTGTTTGGGCCTTGTCCATTTGGGTCATGAGTATAAAATGAACTTGTTTTCCCTTTTGTGAATATACAACTTTTATGAGAAAAAATAGAGAGAAAAAATACCTTGTAATTTTAGATCCAACTACCTTATTTCCTTGATGTATTTTGAAGATTAAAGGGGTGTTCATCATTTTTAAATCATTTATTATTCTTCCTTGTTCTTTTTTTCTTCATAGTTGGTACAAATCATTTTCTCTTCTCTCTCATTGTTGTTTTGTTCATGTTCTTAGTTACTCAAAGTTTGAATTTTATAGTTAGCTTATTCATAAAGGCCCTTCCTTTATGCTTAGTTGTAGTTCAATCTTAGATTTATCGGTTTTTACTGTTTCTTGACGTAGTTATTACATGCTATTAGATAAAAATATAATGTTTATAATTTTTAGCATTAAAAACATTATTTTTATTGGTTTTTCTTGTGTTTTAACCATGAATAGTGAGTAGTCCTCTAACTAGGACTCGATTAAACCCCCACACGTGTCATTTACCCTATTAAACCCCCATCTTGATTGGTCGTTGGCGTATTGGGTAGGGTTAATTAAAGGATTAAATTTGTCATGTGTCTTAGTTGAGTTGTTGTTGACTTTTAACCCTTGACCATCAATGGGAGTTGATTAGGTTACGAGCCGACTCACCTCATTTAGGCTAGTTGTTGATTAAGGTTGAACCCGGGAGGGGGAATCTAAATAGGGTGCCTCTAATTGTCCGTTGGAACTTTACCTTTGGGAAAAGGATTGGGATGACCGGGAAAATAATGTGGGTTTATTGACCTTAACCTATGTAGGGAAACATGAGAATGGCGCCATTTAAGTGGACTTAGGCTAGGGAAGCGCATTCCAACTCAGGAACCTGACAGGGAGGTGATCGGGGTAACTACTGTCCTAACGCGAACCCGGGAGGGAGGTTTTAGGCGACCAAGAGACGTCTTCCCCTTAACTAACACTCTAGCGACTAATCGACGGGAGTTATAATGATAAATGGACATGTCGGTGGAGACATCGAGTCCTAGGTATCTATTTATTTGAATGAAAGATTATCTTATTAGCTTGTTATAATTTCTTTTTGTTCTTACATTAGCTTAACCTTAATTATATGCCATTTAGTTTAATTAGATACTCAACCTTTTAACCTTTCTTACGACTTAGCTAAACCAAAGAAACAAAATGGTTAGTAGTCACCCTTGCTCCTTGTGGTTCGACCCTTGTCTAACTGCGACGTTCTACGTTCACTTGCGAGGTGTAACACCCCGCGATTTACCAAGAAAGTAAACACATAGATTGCAGCGGAAAATACGAGATTTTTAAAAAAAAATTAAGGCAAAAACCTCGTATGTCACTATATAATAAAACCAAAGCTTACTTAATAAATTGTTTATACAAATTGTAACTTAAATAAACACAAGGGATCACGATCCCTTGGTAATAATACAAATAAGATAATAAAACTAATATAAACTACAACGCTAAGGGTGAATCGTTGTAAATACAACGCTCGCTAGCTCACTCGTCAAAATCACATGCAACATCAATCTGTAACATGATCATTCATGAAACATGAAAGCCACAGTCAGTGGGGAGTAAATCGGAGTTCGCCCTGCTATATCACATTAAAACAAATATAATTAGAGCATACATCATCATACGTATATAAATATCAAGCCGATTACAATGATAACATTTCTTAAAACTAAGATAAGAAAGTGAGGAGTTACATGATATGATCATCATATAAAAAGGACTAGAGAAGACTCACCTTGGAGATTATATCGCTATTAACGGCTTGCACCTCACCGCTAGTAACCATATAACTAAAGAGGTTAGAGACGATACACACAAGATAATAATAGGCATCCAACAATCCAATACACACCCAACAACCATCATGTGAATCAAACATACTCTCACGGTAAATGAAATGCACTAGCATTTGTATGTTGCAAGGCAAGATGACTCTACACTCTAATCCTCCCGGTAGGACTATGATATTAATACGGTCCCACTCTATATATGTCTAGACTCTCGGGACAAGACATGTAACTGATTCGAGATGTGGCTTGACGTGCACATATCCAAGACTCGGTCAACTAGACGGAACTCGAGTACCCTAAATCCGGCAGTACGAGCAACGACAGAGACGGGCAGAGAGTGAGTATACCAATCGCGGTAGTAATGCCAACGAGAAAGGTTGTCACGATAACAAGTATTCATACTCCGGCAGTACGACCAACGGATATGAGACATCAAACAAAGTTTTGACCAAGACTAAAGAGTATAAGGGTATAAACGGCAAATGAGAGTTCAATACTTCCTCCGTTCCATTTGATTGTATACATTTGCTTTTTGGGCACTATTCATATGTGAGAAGAATCTTTAATAAAACTTTCAATATATAACATAAAAAATAGTCATGTGAGATTTTGTTTCAATTGTCTTACAGAGAACAATATTAATATCAATTTTTTATAATTTTTAGTAATATGTCACTAAAGATATAAGCAAAACAAAATGAGCATCGGCATATGTGATAAAGCAAACGTATACAACCAAATGGAACGGAGTAAGTATCATCTAACAACTAAGACTCAACCGACTACTCAAGGCATAAATGACTCAAACGAGTTAACCTTCCCAAAACCGTCACTAAACATGAAAATAAATCATGTGAGACACGATATAGTTCTTATATAAATATTCAAAGTCATTTCATAAGATTATAACGTAAACAAAACATAAAAACCAATGCATATGAATTTATATGAGAAAAGAAGAAGAAGGCAACACAGAGTGTCTCCGGCCAGTCAGGCAACTGGAGTCTGGTCTGCCGGTTTGGCGACACAGGCAAAATAAAACTCGCACAATAATATTCAGGGGGTTTTCAGTCGGTCGGCTCACCGGCGGCCGGTAGGCCTGCTAGGGACCAAGCCACAGTTCGAATTTTCTAGAAAGGGTTCAGGGCCTCCCAGCCGAATGGTGCCAATTTTCCAAAAACTCAAGGACCAAGTAAGGGACTCTCAGCCGGTTGGCTGACCAGCGGCCGGTCGGCCGGCTGAGACTTAATTTATATTGACATCCATCAAACCGTAACAGGAGGTTATATGGGGTTCCCAGCCGGTCGGCTAACCGGCGGCCGGTCGGCCAACTGGGTTCCATTACTCCGAAAATTTCCTCAAACAACATTCCAACATACAAACTCAAACCCATATAATAAAAAGAAGGATTAACACGCCAAACACTAACTTCCACCATAATAAAATAAGTGAAGCATAATTCAACATTTCAACATGTAAGAGCTTTAATCCATGTCAATAACTAACAAAGAACTCGTCTTTCTCATAAATACTACTCTAAAACACATAAAATACACATAAAACTGTGATGAAATCAAGTAACCTATCAACATTACCTTATTAGCACTCAAAATAATGAAATCCTAAAGTAAGCCAACGATATCAACGGATTTCTTGACCCAACTCTTCAAATTCCACCTTTTAATGACAATTAACATGCTAAGAAACTCAAACCAGAATTCTGGAAAATTGGTCTTAAAATAAAGTTAAAAGAATCATTCTTTCATTATCTAGAAAGAAGGAGGACGGTAAGAGGATTCTGGAACACTAAACGGAATTAAATTCCGTTAAGAAACGAAGAAATTATGTCCGTCTTAATATTTGATATAAAAGATGGGTTTTATAAAAATTTGGAGGAAGATGATATGTTATCCGTGTGAAAAGGAAGAGGAGAAAAATGATGTAAAAATCATAAAAATTCGTTGAGAAACGAAGAAATGGCGTCCATTTAAAGCTTTTTGTGTTAAGGAGGTTTAATGGTGTTTTTGGTGTTGAGAAAGAAGAAAGTGATGCTGAAATGTGCGGAGGGAGGTGGAGATTTGTGGTGGGTTTGTTTTGAGAAGGTGGGTAATAATATGCCCAATATTCAAGGTGGGCATTATTACCCACTCAGATTTTCGAATAGAGTCTGATTATGGGTTCATAACGGACTGAAATATGACGGTTTCTACCCAACTAAACTAAAATCAATTTAACAATAATTAAAAGCGACGAAATCATAAATTATTGATTTAAAATATTTTTACTAATAAAAGTAAAAGAGGAATTTATAAAATTTACGGCTTTACTAAATTACCCATTATTATAAATTCGGGGGTGTTACACGAGGTTTATAATCAATTACCTAAGCCGGTTAATTAGACAAGTAGGAATTAAATGTTGAAGATGAATTTAGATTTTTATTGCATGTAAGCAAAACAAGTATGTACGAAAGATTTCTATATTCGCCTTATAAACCCGACTCAAAAGGAAAGGGGAAATAAAACAAATCAAAAATAATTAAAAAGTCAAAATAAAATTAATCATGACTAAATTAGACGAAAAACGTGTGATAATATTGATAATATTTAATTCAAGGCGAAAGTAATATTTTACGTCTTGCCTGCTGAGAAACGGGTACAAATGGAACCTTAGAACAAGTGCATTACTCGGTGCGCCTTTTCTAAGGGTCTCTTTGACCTTGTTTGGTCAAACAACTTTCCAGGAAAGAGAGGAAGGTAAAATACTCCTATAGAAATGGCACAGCTGATGCTGCGTCCATTCTAAGGATGTTCTTGGGTATGTTTGTCAGATCTGAACAATGCGTTTTGTTTATTAAATTAGAAATCGGTTTTATTATTTATTTACGATAAACTAAGTAAATAAAAAAAGAATAGAAAGAATAAACAATAGAACATTTTCAATCATTTAATATTGATTATTAAAGATTAAAAGGTCTTATTATATATAAAAAAACGTTTGAAAATAATAGAGTTTTTACTTGAAAAAGGTAATGTGCTAGCATAAACTAGACTGTTAATGTCCAGATATACCGTAATAAATTAATTAATATTAATTATTAACGATTTCAGACCGTTTTTAAACCTGATATGGGAGAACGGGTTTAGAGGGAGCCTTAGAAGGGGCGCACAACGTTGTGCGTTCCTTCTGATTCTTGTGAAGGTTAAAAACGATTTTGAAATCAATTAAAAATAAAACTTTTGGGTTTACATGAAAAATATATACGTAAATAAACATAAATAATACAACACAAATTAAAAAGAATGTTTTTACTCCCTCGGACTTACATGTTAGCGTCGCGAGTAGACTAAAGTTAGGTTTTAACGACTATCGTGACAATGTACGTGAAAGTGCCCTAGTATTATTCAATGATTTAGGATAAAAGTAACTTAGATTGATTATAAATCCGGTATGCAAACGAGGCGGGAGACTTGATAGGAATAAGGCTAACGAGGCCGATTAGTCAATCCTGTAATTTTCAAGATTAGTAACAATCAAGGTATTAGAATGCAAAGAGAGAGAAAAGAATACTGAAGATGGATGCTCGCGTGCCAACTATGGAGGGACGAGCTCTCTATTGCACAAAAAGGTGAACAATACCACTTGAACTTTAACAGCAAAGAATAACCCCTTAGAAGAGGCGCAACACTGGCTGCGTCACTTAGAAGAGACACAACAGTTCATGCACCTGTTTTAAGGAGGTTTCCTTTGGTAAGAAGAACACGCCTTATTGCAGATTCCGAAAGGAAGTGATAAATTTAATCTTATTAAATAGAGATCGATTTCCGCGTCGAGCTCTTAACATAATGAAATATTTCTTGACGGTTTCCAGAATATTCCGTTTCAAAACGAGATGGGATGGTGAAATATTTCTTGACGGTTTCCAGAATATATATAAATGTATCAAACATTCATTATAGAAAATTATTAGTGTTTCCCATTATTATATTCAAATCATAAGTAAAGACATTTAAACAAACATAATTTCTAACATGTCCTAAATAATAACATCTGAGTCTTATACATACAACTTGTCTACCAATTAATTATATTAAGTTTTTAATCTATCATACTAGTTGTTATACACGGGACCCGCGATCACGTGCCTCGGCGAGGAGGAGGCGCGATGTGGCGTTGTATTGAATACGCGTTTGTGGAGTCGCCACCAACTTTTGGGGGAAATTGGAATCGTTCGAATACTTTATGCCATGTCAAGACATAAATCGATGACATAAACACTAAAAAGTTCGTTACCCTTAGCATTCTATGTCTAGAATAACGAGGGTGCTTATGGAGATCTAGAGTAAGGGGTGACGATACGTATTAGGAAGCTCTTTTGATCAAACACCTAATCTCGTCCGCCTCGATAGCGGCCTCTACTAATGGTTAAAGAAAATCTTCTGTTATCGATGTGTTGTCGGTTATATGCATCCTATGCAACATCCAAGTTTTGGTCCTATCATGTGAGTTAAGACTAGTCGGTTAACATGTATTTTAGCAATCAATTAGGTCAAAGTAAGGTTGAGATTCAATTGACAAGTGAAAAATCAATAAATCATACAATGATTACAAGAGAATAAAAGAATAAAGATTACAACGGATGTGAGGGATCTATGTCGGAAATATTTTTGAAAGATTAATTTTGAACGAAAGAAAATAAATAAGAAAACTTAAAAATAAAGTTAAACGAATCAGATTAACAGCAGTAATACGATTAATAGTCGATTTATTTAACGTATTAAACTACGTCGAAGCGAAACAGGAAGTTCAGACACAGAACACAACCCAGAACAAGCGCAGCATGTGGTGCGTCCTTTGGAAGAGGTGCAACCTTTCCTGCATCTGTTCTTGAGTTGGGTTCTGGCTGTGAAGCTAGAATCGCGATTATTTAGTGTTTGTTTGTATGTTTACGGTTGATTATTGATCTACAAGTCGGATTGAAGTGTTTTAGTAGATTTTAACTATACTAAACTATATCAAAGAGGGATCTAAGGACTAGATATGAACGAATCTAACCTTTTAAGACATGATCTTGAATTAAAGACGACAAAAACCCACTAACATCGACTATTAGGGATCTAAGTCAAGAACTAGATAAATAAATATGAAGTAATGTTAAAAGGTAATTTATGAAAGACTAATAATTAAAAAAGGGTTTAAAAACGGTTTTAACAGGAATTCGCCATGAATCTTACGTAATTTATAGAATACAAAAGATAAAATAAAGCACAAGACGGGATTATTACACCTCAGACTTACATGTTTGACGAAACGAGTTAACTAAGTTGTCTTTTAGCGATAGCTCGACTCGATGTAAATAAAGTGCGCTCGAAAGAGGAAATTGATTGATTAATTAGGTTGAGTTGGTCAAATTGGTAGGTCAATGCAAAACGAGACAGGTACCTAGAAGGATCTCAGCTTACGTGGTCGATTGATCAAGCACGTAGTTGTCAACAAGCTTAGAGCAAGGTCTAGAATACAAAGAGAGAGAAAGAAGGGGCGGAACACTCGCGTGCCTTGAAAGTGTGCACAATAGTCTTCTTATATAGGGAGAAATCCGAAGTAGTTTTGGAATAACTCGAACACGGATATAAATCTAGAAAGTATTCCGGAAACAGGGAAAACGAGCTAGGGAAAGGCACAGCAGAGATTGCGGCCCTTGGAAGAAGCGCAACGCCCGCTGTTCATTTCCCAAGCAGTTTCCTACTTTGAAAGAAAGATTTCCGCGTTTCCTTATGTAATTGCGGTAGATTTCGAATTCTTTTCTAAATAAAATACGGATATATTTTACCAAGAAAGATAAGTTTTGAAATATTAAAATATCCGGAATATTCTCGAGCGTTCAGGCATTGTTTTGAAAGAAGGTTTATTGAAAATGAAGCGATTTTTCACTTGGAATCCAAAATGACTCTAGATGACGACCAAGAGGTACACACAAGTGTTTGAGCTATCACTTTACGACAAGCTTATGAACTTTCACAAATTGTTTCGTATACCAAACATGAGGCCCAATCATCACTGGATGGTTGGCCCAATCATCACTTTGACTAAGGAATTGACAAGGCAAAAGTCAAAGTATAGCCATCAGATCAATGAAAGATAACAACCTGACGACTATGGCGACGCGAGGCAGATCAAGGGGTCTGAACTAAGGACCTGACGTCAGGAACATTTTAAAGTCTGTCGACTGTCGAGCAGGGTCGTTGAAATCCGTTAGACTACATATGAAATCTCGCCAGCCATAAGAAGGAGTCATACCTAAGCCATCTTCTTACTTGAGGTGCGATGAGAGGCTCGTCTGCCGTTGAAAGGTCATACATAATGAGGCTCGCCAGCCGTTGGGGATAAGGCGCGTAATGAGGCTCGCCAGCCATTGAAAGGGTGCGTGATGAAGCTCGCCAGCCGCTGGGGATAAGGTGCGTAATGAGGCTCACCAGTCGTTGAAAGGGCGTGTAGTAAAGCTCGCCAGCCGTTGAAAGGGCACGTTGTAAGAATCTTCCTGCGTCTGTCTTCAGGCAAACTCTCGTTGTAGAAAAAGCGCGTGATGAAGCTCGCCAGATGTTGAAAAAAGCGCGTAGTAAAGCTCGCCAGCCGTTGAAAAGGCGTATGTTGTGAGAGTCTTCTTGCCTTTGAATGGGCATATTGTGAGAATCTTCTTGCCGTTGAATGGGCATGTTGTGAGAATCTAACTACGTCTGTCTTCAGACAAACTTTCACCGGGGATAGATATATTGAAAAGGATTTGGGCCCGCAAGCAACGAACATGTAATAACCAAATATCCTGGGTAGAGCTCTGGTAGGGAATGAGCGCAGCAAGAGTTGCAACTCCGCTGGGGGTTGCTTGAAACCGCCTGAAATCGCTGGGGATTTCTTGACGTTGCTTGAAATCGCTAGGGATTGCTTGAAGTGACCATGTTGGACCTATTTTATAGTTTTGATAATGACATGTATTTACTTGATAATGTGCTTTACTTGATGTATCATATGCGTGTAATTGTGTGCTTTAGTCTTATCATGGCTAACAATAATTACGAGTAGAAAGATCAAAGTTATAAGAACTTCAGGCATAACTTTGACAAGTTCTGTGAAACAAAGTTGATGCGTGTATTTTATATAGATTTTTTAGTCCATTTATGCACGCATTTCTATGTCATTTAGGTGATATTATATCACCATATGCCCCTATTTGGCTACTTTGTACTTTCATTACCATTTTGTAGGTACAAGCTGCATAGTAGCAGAAACCGAGCCAAAACAGTCCACTTTGCATGCATTTAGGAGAATGGAAGGATCGGGACAGGAACTTTTGCATGGGGAAGTGTGAAACCATTCACAAACAAGCCCCAAAGTCATGACTCACACATTATACTATGCCAGAAGACCTCGATCGACTATGCATTTGGTCGATCGAGGTGAGTTGGAGCCAGAAGAACTCGATCGAGCTACATCTTTGCTCAATCGAGTAGGAGCTGTATACCAGTTGGTCGATCGAGTAGATCAAGTGTTCGATCGACTGATTTCCATGAATTAAAGCCTCGATCGAAAGGTAATTTCCCTCGATCGAGTTGATCCTATCACGAGCTGCAAGTCCATAGCTTAATTAGGGTTAGAGTCGTGTTAGACACTATATATGACTCTTATTTACGTCATTAGGAGGATTCAGTTTTGATTATTCAGAACTTATCAGCAGTAATTAGCAGACATTAATCTTTCATTAGTTTCTGAACTTTTAATCTTTAGTTTTCATTCGGGTTATTCGACGTGGATTTGTTCTTTACGCCGGATTGATAAGATTGTAAACTAATTTCTCTCTTTTACTCTTGCCTTTATTTTAATCTTAATCACTGCTTACTTTTCTTAACTGCGGTGTTGTTATTGTTTATGCTTGTTAATTACGATTTTATTATGTCTATCGTCATATGTTTAATCGTCCTTGTTAGCATCGTTAATAACATGAGTAGCTAATTCTCTTGTATGTTGGGATGAGGGAAACTATAGTAGAGGCATGTTAGGATAGATTATTTTAGTTAGTCCTGAATATGAGAATCAGTCTAAGCAATTTAATTGAGGTTTAGTCGAATGAGTGCACGCATGAGACTAGGCTAGGTAGTTAACCCCGACCTGGATCGAGAGATTAGAAGGGAAGGCTTGCTTAGAATTGATAGGTGACTCCTAAGAGGACGACAGTTAATTAGGAAAATCCCTAGGGTGGTTTGAGACCGAGAGGAGAAAACCGGTGCCCTTCTCATTGATAGATTGACTGACTTAGTTGACCCGTAGATGCCGATATTGCAGTGGACCGAATCCTGGCATATTCTCTCTTTATCTGATTTATTTCTTCCTTTATTTCTCTTTCCTTTAATCTTATTTAGTTTAGTTTAAAACCTTTTCAAAACCCCCTAGTTTGTTACTGGCAGATTTAGATTACAGTTAATTAGTTTCCTCCCTGTGGAGATCGATCCTTCTTCCGCTATCTTCTTAGTTAGTAGACTTAGGTTTTATTTTCGGTGTATAACGACCACATCAAAATTTTGGCGCCGTTGCCGGGGAGGCAATAACCTTTGCTTGTCCTCAAGCAAACTAAATGCAGCTATATGGAACAAAATAAACCTAGGGGAATGGAGCAAGTCTCAGAGCTAGCTACGAGTCAATATTAAACAGTTTAATGCACTCCTTCAATCGCTACAAAGCTTAACACGAAAGTGAACGTATTTATACAATCTTAGAACTAAACTAGACTTTCGACCTTGCAAGACTCAACCAAATTCGGACTCTCACGGGTCACTCTTCTCTCAACAAGCAAATGGTAAGTGAATATGTATAAGAAAGAGAGAAGGAAATATAGTCACTCACCTAGACTACGACCGACACAACATGCATTGCTAACTAATATGAAAGATGATTCAAGCACCGTACACAAGCACAACCACCGTTCAAGGACAATCACGTGCCGAACAGTTGCAAAAATATGGATATGTGAGGCTAATTGGTAAGAAAGGGCAAAAC
Organism: Heliosperma pusillum; assembly: GCA_022085475.1. Taxonomy (NCBI): domain Eukaryota; kingdom Viridiplantae; phylum Streptophyta; class Magnoliopsida; order Caryophyllales; family Caryophyllaceae; genus Heliosperma; species Heliosperma pusillum. The sequence continues at coordinate 24,815 of JAIUZE010074860.1, forward strand.
AATTAATGGAAATGTGAGGGTAAATAGCCAAGCTAGTTCCTAACAAGACCGCAATAGAACTCGTTCCATTCTTCCAACAATCAAAAATTAAGCTCGATGCCTTAACAAATCTACACATAAACAACACAAATCCCATAAATACCTCGACAGATAATGATAAGCACAAGAGGAACAACAAAACTTCAGCCAATTATTTTTTCATCAATATATTTTTCCATTTTTTCATTTTTCTTTTCTTTTCTTTTTCTCTTGGCTGATTGAGGAAAACCACTCGATCGAGCCGAAAGCTACTCGATCGAGGCACATATACATAAAATTTGCTCGATCGAGCTAAACAAAGTACTCGATCGAGACACTATTCTCACTTCTCTTCTTTTTCTTGCAAATACCCACTCTAATCAATGAAACGAGCCAAAAGTGACACAACGGTAGAATATACCTCGACTACTAAACTAGCTCGGCAAAGGTAGGCTTAATTTAGAATGTAGTTTAGGGCAACAGGCAAATATGGCTTTATGTGGAGTTAATGGGGTAAAATGAGGAAAAGGGAGATGCAAATATTCTCAAAACACGTAATACTGACCACAAACCCAATGCGTGCAGGCAATAAGAAATCAAATTTCATATACAAGCAAATGACACGAAATGTGGGGAGTAACTACTCTCATTCCTAGATGAACTGGTCATAAATGTCACCAGTTATAGGCTCTAAAACTGAGAATATATAAGTAGTTTGCCAAAATGCTGAGTCAAGTCTAATAATCAAATTCAAATTCCAAGACAAAATTCAATAGCTCACTATTTCGATTTCACTAAATAGGTCAAAAAAGGTGCAAGGAATAGCATAAAATAGACTTGTAGTGCGATTTCATCATGAACAAGACTCCAATCCGACTCGACTATATGCAAAAATAAACGTGATATTTCTGATTTTTTCAAAAAAAAATTCTAATTAACATGAATTGTAAACGTGAATGCAATACAAATGCAAATGCTGATGCAAAAGGATGCAAAACACCTCCCCAAACCAAAACAGACAATGTCCTCATTGGCTATAGCACAACAACATATAAGGGAAAAGGAAAAAACAACCTAATTCATGTTCCTAAGGAACGAAATATACAAAGAATGGAAAAACAATGAACAGAAAAACTCACAAAACAAAGCTTCCCCAAACCAGCATCAAACAGGGGAGCTAACATCACCTACTCCCTTCCGTCTCCTCAGTCTCCACTCGATACGTCGGGTCCCTCTCCTCCTCCTGAGCTAGCCTCCTAGCTGCCAACTCCGCATGCTCCCTCATGGCCCTCTATGCCGGCGTCTGATCATCTTCTTCCTCTTCAGAAGAAGAGGAAGAAGAAGATGGTGAAGGATACCCACCCTCTGGGTATCTGTAGAATGAGGGGTGAGGCCATCCATGTGGAATAGGACGCCCTCTGCGGATGTGGTCCTCGTAGATAGGGAACAAGGCCAAGGCCTGATCCTGTCGCATCAGTGCAATATCCCTGCGCATCTCAAGTAGCAAAGCATCACGACGCTCTTGGTCCATGACCTCAGGCGTCTCAAACAGGGGAGGACAAACACAATTAGCCAGAAAAACCGACTCAGGAGGTGGAGTGGTGGCAGGTGGGGGTGTGACAGTGGTCGGCCCCACCTGTTGAGAACCCGACGTCTCTCCAGCTTCCCCCTGAGGGGAAGCTCTCTTCCTCTTCTTAGTGGAAGAGGAAGGTGTAGTGGTGAAAGGTAGATGGTAAACAGGGGGAGAAGGTTTCACCCCTCTCGCAGTAGTGAGAGGTGAAAGAGAAGGCAATGTAGGGCAAGGTAAGACAACGGATGTGGAACCACATATCTTCCACACCCGACGCTCAGAGCCCGTAATCCAAGTAAACCCAATCATGACAGGTATGTCTAAATCGACTCCTGGTCCTAAGCGTTGGTGAGTCCTAGGGAAGTCTGAATAAAGGTGGCGGCCAATCCTACTAACCAGACCGCCATAGACTACGGCGCTAGACACCCTAGACTCTAAGTTCTTCCAATGAAGAGCCACCAAGTAAGCAATGTTCAGGACAAACGGGGTACCGCTATCAATGTTCAGGTACCCCGCCAAGATGGCTAACTCGGTGTTGGTAATGTTTTTGGGTTCTGGCCTAGCAAAAGTCGACTCTCCTAAAAGTCGCAGAAAATAGCGCATTGCAGGGTGGTGAACGTGGGCCACCCTACGAGTGCCATAGGGTGTGTGAGAGAGGGCGGTCCAGACCTGGGGCAACAGCTTCCTAGGAGCTGCTAAAAGACCGTCACTCAAAAGACTTAAAACCTCCCCAAACCTAGCTAATGTCCACGAATGCGACTCATTAAAGAGTCGGAAATGAATGCAAGCGCTAGTCGGTGAGGTAACATACATATCGGACTCAAAAGTATAGGAACTAAAAAACTCAAGCGTAGGTACGCGATATGTATACTCCCTCATCGAGGCCAAACCCGACATCCCCGTCCTGTTAAGTAACAAACAAACATCAGTGAATAAACCTAGCTCCTCTAGGTCGGGACGGTGCAAAAAACGACTTAAATGGATGGGGGAGTCAAGTAAATGAGATAACTGTTTCCGGTGAATACTAGAAACGAATTGTACCTCCCTCATCCTTTGTAGTGGCCCAAGGGACTCCACGATATGTGGCTGACTAGCAGCCTTAAGAACTTTCGGTGGTGCCAGTCCTCGAGTACTAGCTAGCTTCTGCGCGGCTAGCTGGCTGGTAATCAACGCCTTCTTACTAGGTGCAATTGATGAACTAGAAGGTGGGGCGACCTCAGCAATGGTCGCTGGAACAACGGTCTCATCAGTGACCGATACAGGAGTCGGTGCTTCAGTGTGCTCCATGGAGACTGTCTCAGGAGCAGTCTCAGTAGTATTGACAGTGGGTTCAGTCTGGACAGCGGCAGTCTCGGGAACCGTGACAGCAGTATCAGTCAAACAATAGCGGGAACCGCTTCAGTCGTCGTTTCAGCGACTACCTCAGGAACCGTGGGCTTACTTGGGACTGAACTTGATGCCATAGCTACAAAAAGATCAACAAGAACCAATCAATAACATCTAATTTACTGGATTAATCCGATAATCAATATCTAACCCTAATTGAATCGGAAAAGGGAAAGGGATTATGAATTAAATAGTAAAAAAGGAAGAAAAAGCTTACTTGTCGTAGATTACCCGAGAAAAATAGCAATTAATCAATAAATTCGAAGAATCGAATTAGCTAACCCTAAGTCACGAAACCTCCAAATAACCGAGATTAAAGGGGAAAGGGAGAGGGCTTTTCAATCAATTGCAAAAGTAACGAGTTGGGGTAAATGTAATTGGTAAATGATTGGGGATTTATCACAAATTGCAGGGATGAAATTTGCACAAAAGAAATTGAAAGATGAAGAACAGTAAAGAGTTGGGATCGAGTAAATAGAAGGAGGATCGAGGACTACCCTTTTATGGGTAAGTTGCTTCAATCGATCGAGTAGAATTTCTACTCGATCGAGGAGTTCTGTCATGCTGGCCTGCTCGATCGAATAGGTGTGAGTTACTCGATCGAGAAGTTGTCTTTTGATGATCCATACTTCACTTGATCGAATTGAATTCTCCTCGAGTGATTCGAATTCTACTCGATCGAGCTCGTTTTCTCGCCCACGTCACTCGATCGAATCCCAATGTACTCGATCGAATGATTTTCCTTTATGCATAGCCTTCGACTTTCAGCAATTTGATTTCCGCTTCTTTTTCTGCAAAAACGATACAACACGATACCCAAAAAAAATACCAAAAATTGTCTAACAGAAAAAATAAATCGTTTATCTAAACTACGGATTATAATCTAACGTCTAATCTAAGTAAATAGTCTAGTTGTCTAACGAAAACGCAATAAAATGTTATTTACAATTTGCACGGGGTTGCAAACCCGGCTACCAACCAAACAGTTTCATGACAAGGCCACCGTTAGGCCTTTGACTTGCGGAATTACCCTCAGCTGCGGTAATTTCCGACTTCTTCCTCCATACGTACGATGGTTTCTTGGAGTCTAGCTCTACTTCGGAATCACTCGAGTACATGCGAGCTCCTTTGTCCTTCTTGTACTTCTTCTTGACGTCATCACGCGAACCTGGTTCTCCCTTTTCCAGCTCCAATGCTGCCGCTTTATGATCTGTAAGGCAACATACAACAGCACGTTCCTCCAAATTGCTCCAAAGGTGGGGCGGAGGTGTTACGGTAGCAATGGGGATATCACAGATAGGAGCTATAGGCTCGATAGGAACCGAAGCTTTGTCATGCGTGAATAAATCAGGTGTGATATCAGCTAAGGGATGTGCATGACATGGTGAAGCAAGCATAGGACCCTTACTAGCATGAGACTGCGTGAAAACTAACTTCTCCCCACCTATTTGAAAAGTCAAAGTTCGTAACCCAACATCAATAACCGCTTGCGCAGTATGCAAGAACGGTCTTCCCAAAATGATGGGAGTGTGAGAATCCTCAGGTATATCCAAAACTATGAAATCGACCGGGATAAAGAATCTTCCCATTTGCACAGGAACATCCTCTATGATTCCTAAGGGTCGAGACAAGGTCCTATCTGCCATCTGTACTGTCATGTTGGTACACTGAAGCTTGGTAAAGCCTAACCGTTTGGCTAAAGACAAAGGTAAGACGCTAACACTAGCTCCTAGGTCACATAACGCGTTGTCTATGAGATAGGTACCTATATGACACGGTATAGAAAAACTACCTGGGTCAGACAGCTTAGGGGGGCTCTTGTTCTGGAGGAACGCAGAGCATTCCTCAGTTAAGGCTACAGTCTCTACAGTGTCTACGGACCTCTTACGCAAAAGAATTTCACGCATAAATTTTAAGTAGGAGGGTACCTTTAATAAAAGGTCTGCAAAAGTAACGTTCACCTTGAGATCGCGTACAATGTCAGCGAACCGAGCAAATTCCTTCTCGACCTTAGCCTTCTTCAACCGACCAGGAAACGGAACTGGAATGTCAGGATTACCACGTTGCATATCCTTGACAATTGCGTTGTTAATCATCCGCTTGCTTAACCCCTTCGAACGAGCTTCTCGCTCATGAAAACCCATCGATCGAGTATAAATGTCACTCGATCGAAGATTATTAGAGCTTAAACCGCTCGATCGATCAGCTTCCTCAGTCAACTTATTCGATCGAGTAACTGGATTCTCTCGATCGACCACTTGTCTATCTGAATCACTCGATCGACCATCAAAAACCTCTCGATCGAATAATTTGTCCTTCAATTCATTCGATTGAGTAACAATCACCTCTCGATCGATGACAACATCATTATCAGCCTTCGAAACTTTGGGATGCGCTCCAGAAATATCAGCAACTGTACCAGGACTGTCATAAGCGAGACCGCTTCTTAGAGTAATCATATTCAGTGTCTCCTTGTTCTTATCAGTCTGAGACGGTAACTGCCCAGGTTGCCTAGTCGATCGAGCTCCCGCCAATTGAGAAATATGCGACTCCAAAAGCTTGATAGTAGCATTTGTTGCTTGATCAAATTTACTCATTTGGATGGCTAAAGCTTGGATCATAGACTTTAACTCCCCGACTTCTCAAATTCCTCCAGATGAGGAACTAGCTTGCTGTGAAGACTGGATTTTCTGAAACCCTTGCTTGTGCGGCGGTTGATATGTCGGCTGCTGTGGTGGAGGAGTAGGATTTAAGACGTTCTGGCTTGTCCATCTCAAATTGGGATGGATATTCCCTTGATTGTAGTACCCACCTCCTTGACGGTATTGTTGAAAGGAAAAGACTTGCCCCTTTTCAGCAAAACAATCTATAGCCGTGTGACCAGTTTCGCCACACCTCTCGCAAGTAATCACATCATCCCGCTGCAGCAAATGAACCGTCTTCTGGTTATCTTCAGCTTGCTTCTCCCATTTGTCAAGTCTGGCATTTAGTTTTTCGAATTTTGCATCCATACCTTCAGAATCAATACTAGCTATCGTCCGTGTACCACTTCGCGGATTACCATATTCAGCACAATGGGTTGCCATCTCCTCAATCAGTTTCCAACCCTTATCATCATCTATTTCCTTCTGGAACCTCCCGTTTGACGCGGCATCTAGAATGGCTCGATGATCATCATATAACCCATTGTAGAACTGGTTACACAGAAACCACTGTTCGAACCCATGGTGAGGAATAGACCTCACAAGCGTCTTGAATCGATCCTAGGACTCATAGAGATTTTCATGAACCGTTTGTGTGAAATTAGTTATCTGACCCCTCAAAGCATTCGTCCTCTGCGGTGGACAATACTTCTTGTAGAAAGCCAGTGCGAGTGTGGTCCAATCGGTAAGACCCAGTTCCTCTCTATTCAAGTTCTTCAACCAGTCTTTAGCATTATCAGTAAGGGAAAAAAGAAACAAGAACTCCTTGATCTTGTCAGCTGTCACCCCTTTAGAAACCGGAATAGAAGAACAGTAGTCAGCAAAGGTCTCCATATGCTTCCTCGGATCCTCCCCAGCTACACCCCTATACTTATCCCGCTAGACAAGCTTGATATAAGACGGATGAAGATCGAAAGAAGTTGTAACACCCGGAAATGTACCCTATTTTTCTAGTGAAAATATTTTACGGATACTTTTCAGCAAATTTAAGTTTTAATATAGAATTTTATGTTCCGAGTCGAATTTAGAATTTCCGAGTTAGTATTTGGAATTTCCGCGAGATTCCATGAGAATCCCGTCTTAAGGCGAGTTTGACTTTCGTTGACTTTTTCCCTCATATACTCCCTTCCTCACCCTAAACCTAATTCATTTCCCACAACTCAAATTCATTTCTTCTTCTCTAAGAAACCCAAAACCTTGCCTCCATTTTTATCCATCTTCGAATCATCGCTACGCCTTCATTTTTTGTTCAAATTCACGTAAGTTCGTCTTATTCTTCCCCTCTTAGCTTCCTCTATCCGTATTGGTAATAAAATTACCGTCTTTCTTGCTTTTTAAATTATCCGTCTTTCTCAAGGTGAATGATATTCATCTTTTATTATCTAATTGTATGTAGGTGGAGACTAGGAAGGTTTAGAAACCGTTTAAAGACGCGAAAAGGTAACGGTGAAGGGTTAATCGATATCATTTACGTGTTTTAATGTGTTTTCCATGTTAGAAATCGTATTTAGAATATGATTAGTAATTTTAGGAATTGTGTTGTTGATGATGGTTGTTGTTAGTTGATAATTGATATGAGAATTGATGAATTGTGATGATAGATGATATTTGTGTTATGCCTTAAGTGAAATTGTGGAGATTATGTGACTCGTACCTGTCCGAATAGGACGCAGGCTGCGTCGTGGTGACGCAGGCTGCGTCACTCGCTGCCGACTGCATTTTTCCTGCACTGACCCCTTTTCGTAAAATGATCATATCTCCTTCGTTACTTGCTTGTTTTGGGCGTGTGACATCCCGTTGGAACCGTAAGAGGATAAGATATCACCTCCATTCGGAATTTCTGCATTTGCATGTTTAGAACTCTAGTTATGACCGTTTGAAGTGGACCCTTGTTTTCGTTGGTTTCCAAACAACGTTGTTTTGGAGAGGTATCTATGTTTTTTATTCATTATGCTTCATAAAATTGTTCTAATGCTTATGTATCATGTATTGACTCATGTTTATCATATTTAAACTTATATGATTCCCTATTCTCATGTTTTGTGACGGTGTTTGGTATGTTCCCACTTTGAGTCGGTTTTTACAAATGATACGGTTTGAGCACTATTTTGTCTTGTGCTTTGTACTCTCATTCCCTTGGCTACCTTCCCGTTAGTAAGGCTGGAATGTCGGAATGGAGAGGTATCCTACTGCTTAAAGCAGGTAGTGGGCATACGACGACGTTGTGGGGAGTTGAACGCTAGGCGTTGATCGACCCGGCCGTCAAATGTTGTGTACTTGCGAGGTGGTGTTATTTGCATGTAGCGTACCGCTTGTTATGAGGCTTGAGCTCTTTTCCGCCTCTTTCGTGAATTGATCTACCGAATTTGGGGGACTCGGCATATATATTGTAAGACCGAGTCTTGGATGTGGAACGTCTTACCACATGTCGAATCGGAACACGTCTTATTCCGAGAGTCTGGCCAGGTTCAGACTAGGACCGTATTATTATCGTCGT
>JAIUZE010074861.1:0-14009 GCA_022085475.1 Heliosperma pusillum
CCCCACATTTGGTGCATGTTGCCCCTTGGGCACCTAATGTCTACGGGTTGCTTGGTAATTTTTAGGATTTGACGGATTTCGGAAGTTGTGGCATTATGCCAAGTTTGATTCAATCGGAAGCGGTAGGCTTTCTCCTCACCTTCGGGCACATCCAATTCCGACAAGGTGGCTAGAAACTCGTATGCAAAACTCCTATAGGTGTAATCCCAGGAGTGTGGCTCGAGATAAGCCTCTAGCCCTACTTTAGCTAGCATGTCCCTTGTCAGGTTGAACATGCCTAAGGCATGGAGGGTGGTTGGGCAAAAGAATTTGGTTGCTACAAGAGGGTGAGTGGAAATTTGATCCCAAATTTTCTTATATTGAGCTTGCATCCTCTCATAGCCCATGAACACCGTCTCAACCTCGGTGTCGGGCTCACTCACCGCGGCCCTCTTATTTTTTCCCTTGCCAAACAACTTAGAGATCTTTGGTGCCATATCTGCAAAATGTAACAAACAACACACTACAACAATAACAAGCAATCACTCGAAAAATTTTTCACTCAAGCAATTCAACAAACACTTGGTGAGCAACACTTTCTACACCTCAAAAAGCTAGTGTTTGTTGAATTTCTTTACCTTACTCAGAAAACTTTATCCAATCCTAACTACACAATCAAGCAAGGGGAAAGGGGAACTCAACCTAAGACTAAAACTAGCCTAATTCGAGCAAAAACTTGAAGATTGATGAAAAAGTCGAGTATGAAGTTATACCTTTGTTTTTCCACAAGATTCAAGTGCCTTGATGATTAGAAGTAGGTAGGAATCCGACAATTAGCCTTAAAAACCCAGCAAAAGACCCGAAAAACGAATTTTAGGGAAAAAATTAGGGTTGTTTAAGACGGATTTTCTGAGTTTTAGGGTGAGTGAGACTGATTTTGGGGTTATTGAGTGTAGAAAAATGATTAGGGAGAAGAATAGGATGGATTTTGATGAAAGTTGTGGAAGATTTGAGTGAGAAAGATGGGTTTTTTGAGGGATTGGGGTGGTTTTGGGGGTGTTTTTCGTGAAAATTGAAAGAAGAAAAGGGGTTTGTATTTTGATGAAGAACACGGGCAAGAATTAGAAAAATAATGAAATCTGCTGACGACGCAGGCTGCGTCATACGACGCAGGCTGCGTCGTGACGACGCAGGCTGCGTCATACGACGCAGGCTGCGTCATACGACGCAGGCTGCGTCGAGCACTGCCGGTTCTTCTTGCCTTTGCACTTAGCCAAAATTTGGCTAAGTGTTCCAAACACCTTCAAACTTGCAATTTCACTTCAATGGCCCATAATAACCTCCAATATCTAAATTCCATCGATTTCCGAACTTTTTATCCGTGGCACGCATCCCGAGGCGGCCAAAAACTCGCAAAACTTCACAAAACCGTTAGTAACTTCGAACATTTTTGTTTGATGCAATGTTTAACTAACTTAAAACAACTTAAATTCTAAGATTTAACAAAGAAACTTCAAAGAAATATTCACAAGGATAGAGTATGTACATGTTTTGCCGTTTATTTAGAGTCGATGGCTCGACTTAGCTATTTCAAGCTTTTCAACTTTGATAGACCGGGTCTTCAAGCAAAACCTCTTCTTCCCTCTCCCGGGTACATCCTTGGAAGTAGTGCTTGAGACGGTGGCCATTCACTTTGAGGAGCTTTCCATCCCAGGGTCCCTCCACTTCTATAGCTCCATGAGTAAACACTTTCTTGACGGTGTAAGGTCCAAACCATCTTGACCTCAACTTGCCCGGAAAGAGCTTAAACCGGTTTTGGAACACAAGAACTTTATCACCTTCCTTGAAAACTCTACGGTTTATCATCCCATCATGCCATCTTCTTGTTTTCTCTTTGTAGATGGAAGAGTTTTCATAAGCATCTTGGCGAATTTCTTCAAGTTCTTGTAATTGAAGCTTCCGGTGCATACCACTCTCATCTTGGTTTTGATTGAAAGATTTGATAGCCCAATAGGCTTTGTGCTCAACCTCCACGGGGAGGTGGCAAGCCTTGCCATAGATGAGGCGGAATGGGGACATGCCAAGGGGGGTTTTGAAAGCGGTCCTATATGCCCACAATGCATCAACTAGCCTCTTACTCCAATCCTTTCTATCCGGATTCACCGTCTTTTCAAGTATTCCTTTAATTTCACGGTTTGAGAGTTCGGCTTGCCCGTTTGTTTTTGGGTGGTAGGCCGTGGAAATTTTATGATTCACCCCATACCTCTTGAGAAGGCCTCCAATCACCTTGTTGCAAAAATGGGTCCCCCTATCACTAATGATAGCCCTTGGAAAGCCAAACCGAGAGAATATGTTTTCTTGAATGAAAATGGCTACTACCTTGGCATCATCGGTGCGGGTAGGAATTGCTTCAACCCATTTTGATACATAGTCTACCGCCAAGAGGATGTACAAATAACCACCGTAATTTGGAAAAGGGCCCATAAAATCAATTCCCCACACATCAAAGATCTCACAATAAAGAAGAGGTTGTTGTGGCATCTCATTCCTCTTTGTCAAATTCCCCACCCTTTGACATCGGTCACAAGTTTTTACAAATTTGTGGGCATCTTTGAAAAGACTTGGCCAAAAGAAACCGCATTCAAGCACTTTTCTAGCGGTTCTTTGTGGCCCGAAATGCCCTCCACAAGCATAGTCATGACAATGATGTAGGATGGAAGGAATTTCACTCTCGGGCACACATCTTCTCACAAGTTGATCTTGGCAAAATTTCCACAAGTAAGGATCATCCCAAGTATAGTATTTGGCATCGGACTTGACCTTGCTCTTTTGATGAGAAGAGAAATGGCTTGGAAGCCGCTTTGTCACCAAATAGTTGACCATGGTAGCATACCATGGCTCTTCCAATTGTATAGCATATAGTGACTCATGAGGGAGACCTCCTTCAACCTCCTCAAGAGGGCATGATGGTCTTCCTTCATGGTTAAGCCGGCTCAAATGATCCGCCACCACATTCTTCACCCCTTTCTTGTCTTTTATTTCCACATCAAACTCACTTAGAAGAAGAATCCATCTCAACAACCTTGGCTTTGCATCCTTCTTTGCCACAAGGTATCTAATGGCGGCATGGTCGGTGTAGATGATCACCTTGGTGCCCAAGAGATAAGATCGGAATTTTTCTAGAGCATAAATCACACCAAGGAATTCCTTCTCCGTCGTGGAATAGTTCTTTTGAGCATCATTCAAGAGGGTAGAAGCATATTGGATCACATGGGGTCCCTTGTCACTCTTTTGACCCCAAACCACTCCCAATGCATAGTCACTTGCATCGGTCATGATTTCAAATGGAAGATCCCATCGTGGTGCTTGAATAATTGGTGCGGTGACCAATCTCTCCTTCAAGTCATTGAATGCTTTCCTACATTTGTCATCAAAAACAAATTCCGCTTCCTTGTGCAAAAGCTTGCATAAAGGGTTAGCAATCTTGGAAAAATCCTTAATAAATCTCCGGTAGAAACCGGCATGTCCTAGAAAAGACCTAATGTCTCGGGTGTTAGAGGGATAAGGTAAGGTTTTGATAATGTCAACCTTAGCCTTATCCACCTCAACCCCCCTTTCCGACACTACATGTCCCAAAACGATGCCACTAGTCACCATGAAATGACATTTTTCGGAATTTAAAATGAGATGGGACTCTTGGCATCGCTCTAAGACAAGAGCAAGGTGTTTTAGACATGCATCATAGGAGTCCCCATGGACGGTGAAATCGTCCATGAATACTTCTATGATTCGTTCTACATAGTCGGAGAAAATACTCAACATGCACCGTTGAAAAGTTCCCGGAGCATTACACAAACCAAAGGGCATACGACGATAAGCAAATGTACCAAATGGGCATGTGAATGTGGTCTTGACTTGGTCCTCGGGTGCGATTGGGATTTGAAAATACCCCGAGTAACCGTCAAGGAAACAATAGAAAGCTTTCCCCGCTAATCTTTCTAACATTTGATCAATAAATGGTAGCGGGAAATGGTCTTTCAATGTTACCGCATTCAAGCGGCGGTAGTCAATACACACTCTCCAACCGGTTTGGGGTCGGGTGGAGACCAAGTCTCCTTGTGCATTCTTGACTACCGTCACTCCTCCCTTTTTGGGTACGACTTGAGTTGGGCTAACCCAACGAGAGTCGGAAATAGGGAAAATGATACCCATTTGCAATAGCTTAATTACCTCTTCTTGCACTACCTCCGCCATGGGTGGATTGAGCCTCCTTTGGGGTTGTCGGACCGGTTTGGCATCCACTTCAAGTCGTATCTTGTGCATGCAAGTCACCGGGCTTATCCCTTTTAGGTCCGCTATGCTCCACCCAAATGTTTCCTTATGCTTTTCAAGTAGTGATACCAATTTGCCTTCTTGGTCCTCGGTGAGTGTGCTTGAAATGATAAGTGGTAGGGTGTTCTTGTCCCCTAGAAAGATGTACTTTAAATGGCTTGGGAGGGTCTTCAACTCGACCTTAGGAGGTTGGATAATGGAAGGGAGGGGCTTGTGGAGTGGAATACTCAAAGCAAACAACTCGGACAAGTTAGCCAGTGCAGGACGCAGGCTGCGTCCAGTGACGCAGGCTGCGTCGTACGACGCAGGCTGCGTCGTACGACGCAGGCTGCGTCGTGTGACGCAGGCTGCGTCGTGTGACGCAGGCTGCGTCGTGTGACGCAGGCTGCGTCGAGCACTGCCTTGCCCTGTTTTCAGCATCTCTATGACGTTGAGCTCCTCATATGTTTCTATTGGCTCTTCCTTCTCCAATTCTTCAAGACATTCCTGCACATCAAAAGCCAACAACAAGCGCAAACCTTCCTCTTCCATGGGGTTAGTTAAAGCTACCTCGAGTGGGTCTCTATCACAAAGTTTATACATTTGATTCACTAATGGCTCAAAGATATCCAAGAAGAAACAAGATTGATGGTCACTCGGGTGCCTCATGGAGTCATATATATTGTAAGTTAACCTTTTTCCTTCAAATTCCATAGTCAAGCACCCGTTTGAAACATCGATCTTGGTATTTGAAGTTTTCATAAACGGCCTACCAAGAAGGAGAGGGGTGGCACTAGAGCTAGATTCCATATCTAAGACGTAGAAATCCGCCGGAAAGACAAGATTATCGACTTCCACTAGTACATCCTCTACCATGCCCTTGGGGTAAACACTAGACCTATCGGCAAGTTGAATGACTACCACGGTCTTAGACAAAGGTCCTAAACCTAGGGTCTCATAAATAGATAGAGGCATGACATTTATAGAAGCCCCTAAGTCTAGCATGGCACGTTTAAAACTCTTTCCCCCAATAGTGCAAGGAATAGTGAACATGCCCGGGTCTCCACATTTCTTTGGTAAATTTTGTTTGAAAATGGCCGACACATGTTCACTCACCCTAACCTTATGGGTTCCCTTCTTTGGATTTCTCCTAGGTGTGCAAAGTTCTTTCAAAAACTTTGCATACCTAGGGACACTATTCAACAAGTTAAGGAGAGGAATGTTAACCTCACATTTCCGGAAAGTCTCATATAAGTCATTCTCCTTGGCATATTTCCTTGTGCTTATCAAAGCACTAGGAAATGGGACTTCCGGTATGTACTCCTCCACTTCATCATCTTCAATAGTGTCCTTGCTCTTCCTTGAATTTTCTCCCTTTGGGTCCATGCTTTTGGATGCCCCTTTTTCATTTCTCAATATCCCTTCTTGACCAACCACCAATTCTCCTTGGTCTTCAATCTCAATGGTTTCCATCTCAATACTCTTCATCTTTTCCTTTCCTTTGCCAAGGGGGTGTACTTCCAACTCTTTGCCTCCCCTCAATGTCATGGCACTAGCATTTTCCCTTGGTGGGGGAATGGTTTGAGATGGGAATCTTGTGGAGCTTGAGGCTTGAGATTTTGACAAATTTGAGGCCATTTGGGATAGTTGGGTTTCCAAGTTGTTCACCCTAAGGTTGTTAGCCTCCCTATCCTTCCTTGCTTCCTCTCTATCCCTCCTTCCTTCCTCCCTATCCTTCTCTTGATTGGCAAGAAGTGTTTGCAAGATGTCACTCAAGTTCCCTTGAGAAGAAGAATTCCCTTGATTTGGGTTTTGGTTTGGTTGTCTTTGGGATTGAGAATTATTTGGAAAATTTGAGTTGTTGGGTCTTGGGTTGTTGTTGAAATTTCTTTGGGGATTTTGGTTGAAATTTGTGTTTCGGTTTTGGGTTGGATTTTGGGCTCTCAAGTGATTGAATTGACCATTTTCAAAACTCTTTGACTTGTCTCCTCCCCACCCCAAAAGATCACGATTTCCCACTTGGTTATACATCCCTCCACCACTTGGGTTTCTAGCATTGTAATTCCCATACCCCATGGCATTGACACTCTCCATGGTGGCTCCTTGCTCAATCATGATGTAACAAGTATTTGTAGCATGGTCACCTCCACAATAAGAACATTCAAGCGGTTCGGGGTGTTGAGAAAATGAACTACCTTTGTTGACAACCAAGTTGGATACCAAGCTTTTGAGTTCACCCATCTCTTGCATGAGTTTGTGATTTTGAGAGGCATGAGAATCTTCCATGGAAGATACATTTCTAGAGCTTCCTCCCCTTTCATTCTTCCTCCCGTAGCTTCTTGTATTCATAGCCAACTTCTCAATAATGTTGTTGGCCTCGGCCACATTAAGTGTATCAATACCACCTCCGGTGGCGGCTATAATCATCCGTTGGTCATTTTGGCATAATCCTTCATTGAAGGCCGTCAATAGATCATCCCCCGACATCCCATGATACGGGCACCTTGCCACGAGGCTATTGAATCGCTCCCAATAGTCATAGAGAGTTTCCCCCATGTCTTGCTCAATGGTAGTGATGAGCTTCTTTGAGTGGTTGTGCCTAGAATCCGGGTAGTATTTCTCAAGGCATTTCTTCTTCAAACCCACCCAAGTATTGACGGAATGGGCCGGAAGACAAAATAACCATTCCTTAGCGGCATCTTGTAAAGAGAATGGAAATGCCCTAAGCTTAAATTGGTCTTCGGTCACTCCTTGAGGGATGGCCCCTTGGCATATCATGTGAAATTCGGCCAAGTGCCTATTTGGATCATTCCCCACCATTCCATGAAATCTTGGCAAATTATGAACAAAGAACCCCTTTAGCTCGAAAGTGACATCCCCCATGGGAAGGTATGCGATACACAACGGTTGCTCTTCATAGTTTCTTGCCCGGATTTCACCAATAGTTCTATTATCTTCCATTTCGGGTGGGTATATGATGTTCAAGGGAGGTGGTCTCCTAGGTGGTGATCTAGGTGGTGACACAAACACTTGTTCTTGTGGTTCTTGAAAAATATTGTTCTCAAACTCCTCTTCACTAGGCTCCCTCCAAAAGGGTCTCCTATAGAGGGGATTCGAAAACAACCAATTGGAAATGCTACTAGAAGCCGGGTCAATGTCTTGGTCACCAAGTCCTTCTTGTGACCTAGGCATAAACTCTAAAACACTTCAACAACACAATTAGTAACTTCAACACCAAGTAACCTACAAACAATACAAAAAGAAATATTTGAAAAACAATCTAAACAAATTATGACGCTAACAAGAGTTCAATTTGATAAATTAGCTAAATTGCCTTCCCCGGCAACGGCGCCAAATTTGACGAGCTTATTTTCGGGGTCGTTAATTCCGGAAACTAGCTATGCCAAATAACAATTTATAAAACCAAATCTAGACTCAAACTATCCTAAGTAAAGGGTAGTAAGGGTAAGACAAGGATCGAACCCAAGAGAAGGCGGTGAATGCTAATAATCTAATCTAGACTCTTGCTAAAAACCGATTAAACAAATTAATAAATCTAACCACAAATTAAACACTAATTGAAACAAAGACTAGAATTACTTACAAACTATGATATTCACAATGGTAAACATGTAGATAACAAATAGGGAGAAAGTTTTTCATGAGAAAAGATTATCAATCCTAGAATCACCAATAACAACTAAATAATCAAAGATTCAAATAAGGAAAAACAACTTAGTGCAATTATCCCAAGTTCCCCCACAATTAACAAAGTAAAGATCCCTCCTTTCCTCCCTTCTCTATTTATCTATTGCAAACTTCAAAGAATTAGCCACCATGAATTAAACCATCCATAAATGACCCAATACAACTAAACCCATACTTATTAAACCATAAGCATAAATAAAGATGCAAGCTTTAAGCACAAAACCAAAGAAGCATGCTAGATTCATGAACTAAAACATTAAACCATGTTCTAAATACATAATAACCCAAATTCCACTCAAAAGATTCTAACTTTTAAACCAAAGTTACAATCTTTCAAGTTGCATCAACAAATATCAAGACAAATCAACCAAATTCATCAAGACAATGCAATTAATCAAACAAACAATTACTAAGATGGTTGGTCTTAACAACAATTCATTCAATAATGAAAATCAAACAAAGGAAGATGAAATTAAATAGAGAAGGAAGGATTAAAAAGTCTTACAATGCTAAAAGGGAAGAACTTGTTCAAATTACACTAAGCAAAAGGAGATTAGCTACCCATAGTCTTCATAATACAACCAAATTCTAAGTAAAAACCCATTACAAAAACCAAACTTGAAGAACAAAAAGAGAGAAATGCTAAGGAAAATATGACGTTGTATGGTGAATGCTTCCTCCTTTTTGTCTCTCTTCAGAAATCTTCTTTTATACCCTTGGTCCGCAAACCTAGGGGCCTTGAAATGTGGGCTTCCAAAAGACAAGACGAGAAAATGAGAAAAACCCGTGCTGAGAGATGACGCAGGCTGCGTCCTACGACGCAGGCTGCGTCGAACGCTGCCAGATTTTCTTCTTTGCTTTCCTTCTTGACTTTCGTTGACCCCATGGATATTGACCCCGCCTTGACTTCCATTGACCCATTGGGCTTTGTCTTCAAACCTTGGTGATTCATTGTTAGCCCACTTCAAGTTCCGGGTTTTTTTGGGTCTCGGGTTTTCGGGTTTGACTTTTATTGACTTTCGGGATTTGACTCTTAAATTTGACTTAAAATACTAAATACTAACATTATTACAAAAACTAAAATTAACATAAAACATAGCTAATGACCCGTAAAAAGTAGAATGAAAAACTCTAAAAATTAATACTAAACACGACAATATTTGACGTTGTCAAGTAACATAGTACGTGCTGCCTAAAAATGGAGAATAATACACAATTGTAACGACTTGGAACATATCTAAGAATTAAAGATCTATCGTTAGAAGAGAAACGACTTAAAAAAGATAAAGCTCAGTTGATGATGTCTTATAAACTTCTTTAACACGGATACAAACTCTTAACCAACCCCAGCAAGAGATGAAATCTGCAAAAGGAAAAACAAAGAACAAAAAAAAAACTTAGTACCATCTTTTGAAGACAAAAGAAAATGTAGAAATATAAAACCTTCGGAGGTCAACATCAAATAAAGGTGATTTTCAGCATATACATCAACGGGTTGTATGCATTGTGAAGTAAGAATAAATGTAATATAAGCAAGAGGTTGAAGCAATAGGCTCTAACATGAAAAAACAAATTGGATTACAATGTTGTTCAGACTGTGATACTGTCAAGAATAAGATGTGATACTATACAGAATGACATGTGATACTGCACTACTGTTAACAATATCACACGCTGAAATATATTGTAATACATTATGGTTTAATTAATTATATAAATTAGTGTGATACTAATCTATAAATATAATTAAAAGACAAACTAAAGAATCTACATGGCACTATTAAAAACATAAAAATCCTATGTAGCAGCCTCCAACAAAACTTGATAATAATCTATCTACACAAAACTATTAAAAGGTAAAATTAGCACATAAAAGCGTCGTCACGTGCCATCAATATTAAGCAAAAGAAAAAGTAATCACCCAAGAGTTCTTCATTTGAAAATTAATGAAGGAAGTCATAAAGTGTTATGAAGATAAATGTTTAAAACGCCATTTTATATGACTTTAATTATTAACCTAACCTTTTATCTTCTCTAAATTAATGTTCTTCAGTTACATACTAATCTTTCAATACATTGGATAAATATCTCTACTATATAATCAATACCTCATACGGAGTATTTCTTTTCATTAGTCTGTTCTTGAAGGTATTTTAATTATTCTTTACAAACTTTTCTCTCTAACTAATTTAAGAGTTTTGTTTATTTCTTTTGATTATGATTATTGTTAAATGTAAATTGTGTTGAATAAGTTTTTATCCTTTAATAACAAGCTCTGCAGTTCTTGTAAAGTATAGTACGATTACTATTGGATAGCCAAATATGGCTAAGGTAGTGCTTTGTTCAAGAAACTCATGGTTTATTTTAGTTAAACTTGAAAGGTAGTTGTTTGGTGTTTATTAGTATTGTTTGTAAGGATTCTTACGTAATTTTATTTCTTTTGATTTATGTTTTTTTTTCCTATGTTTTTGGTTCTTTCATTTCTTACTCAATCTTTCATTATTTAATATTTTAATTCAATGTTTAGATGAACCATAGGATAAAGGCTATGAGCATATGACTTTGACGCACCAGAAATACTCGTGTATGATTGTTCTACAACAAGATTGTGTGAGATCAACTCATATAATGGGGTAGTTAATTTTTAATATTTATTTTCATTTTATTGGTTGAATTGTGTAGTTATGGATTAGTCTCACATTATTATTATTTAATATAAGACCGTTTTTCAAGTGACCAACTAATACAAAAATGAGGAGGAGACCAAAGTCTAAGCTTTGATCATGTCATAAAAAATGTTACAAACAAGTGCTAAATTAATTAAGTTGATATATGACTTCAAATCAAGTATTGAAGGCTTTTTCATTGTTGAGAAGTTCTCGACTCGATACAAATTGGATAAATAGAGAATTAAGTTTATTGTAGTTTATTTTCATTATTTTTAATGGTTTTATTTCTTTATTTATTTTTGTTATGCCCTTTTTTGTTCCCTATTTCAACGTCTTCGAAATTGCACCAACATAATCTTGGAGGTAATGTTTCTATAGTACCTAATTTTGGAGTAAACTTGATCATTTAAAAGAAATGAAAAGGGGAGGTAATGTCGAGGATCCAAATTGCTAAATTTTTTCTTTACACGGCTACAGAACAAAAATGATTTCTCATGAAAAATAAAGCTAAAAGACGTCATTTTAATGTATCCGCGAGTTTCGCGGTAACAAAACTAGTTTACATTAATTACGTAAACAATAACATGTATTTAAAAAAAAGCAACAAAGAGAACGCATACATAAAGTTTTAAGCGATAATACTTCAATGAAAACACAAATCTGGACAAAAATCATGCTAAATATAATGATTATAAAAACAGAAATTGAAGAATAAATGATGAACAGTAAACGAAAAGATAAGAATACATGTAATAACACAATAGGAATCATAATCTCGCAAAAAGGAGAATTAAAACGAAAATAATAATAATAATGATGAAAGCATACAAAAAGAGATGATAACAATACGTACATCAATAAAAACGAAAATAAATAATAATAATGCAATAATTAAAAACGAAAAAAAGAATAAAAATAGAGTGAATAATACCTGACATTGCAATTGTTAGAAGCATGAACAAAATCATATTGTATAGCTTGCTTGAGAAGAAAAAGATTTGATGAAGAATAATTAGGTCAAAATAAAAGCGCAGGAGGAAGAGGAAAAAAGATTGTGAAGAGAGAGAGTAGAGAGAGAAAGTGAATGGAAGGGACTGAATAAATTGGTGCATATGAAAGTATATATGTCAAGTATTTAAATGTCGAAAATACCCTTACTTTAGGGTGTGTGATCTCAGTCATTCAATCTCCTTGATCTAACGGTTGAGGTTAGGACTCACGGACTCAAAAAGATAGGGTGGACTCACATGATCCTAATTCTATATATATATATATATACACACACACACATATATATATACACACACACACACACACACACACACATATATATATATATATATATATATATATATATCTATAGAATTAGGCTCCTGTGCGAACTACTAGTTCGGTGCGAACTGTACGAACTATATATCTAAGGTTGATTCTTACTCATCAACAAAAGCCCAAGTATTTTAAAATCAATCCAAGACCCAACATCTCACAACCCAACCAAATCTTCATCTCCCATTCACTGCTAGCCACCATTCCACCACCACCAACTTACGCCGGCAGCCTCCCCAACCACCGTGAACCCAACGATGCACCGGCCAGTGCGCCGACTGGCGTGTCTCCCTCCGGCCACAACGTTGTTTCCCTCTCGTCTTTCATCGTTCCTTGACGCCGGTAAATGCGGGATTCACAAAATGCGACGGCCAGATCTAAGTTATGTGATGTATGTATGGTGCTGGTTGTTTGAGTGATGGTCGTTTTGTTGTGGTGATGGATGGTGGTGGTTGTTGTGTCGGTGCTCAGGGTGAAGTACACCGGCCTACTGGTGCTACTGGTTTCCTTGTGAGTTGTGGGTCGTGCGTTAAATTCTCTTGTGGTATCGTGTGTTGCGGTGGTCGTCGTCGGCAGATCTGGGTGAGTCTATGACGGCTGTCTCGGGTTCGTGGCTATCGGAGAAGGAAAGGCTGGTGGATCGTGTGGAGTGTAACAACCCGAAAAGTACCCGATTTTTCTAGTAAAAATATTTACTAACACTTTTCAGTAGAACTTAAGTTTTTAAAATAGGAATTTTTGTTCCGAGTCTTATTTTGAAAGTCCGCGTTCGTATTTGGAATTTTTGAGGGATTCCATGAAAAGACCGTTTTTAGTCATCTTTGACTTTTCTTGACTTTTAAGTCGTCTTTGACTTTTCCTTGACTTTTTAAAAGTCGTCATTGACTTTTCTTGACTTTTAAGTCGTCCTAAACTTTTCTTGACTTTTAAGTCATCTTCGACTTTTCTCGACTTTTCAGTCAACTTTGACTTCCGTTGACTTTTTCCCGACTCGCCTCATAAGTTTGAAGACCGAAATTTTATTTAAAAAAATAATATTTTTGATTTATTTTTATTTGGATTTATTAAGATTTATCATAATTTAATATAATTATTTTGAATTTATTCGGAATTTAAAGAATAACTTTACGGTTTTAACCGAACGTCATTTAACTATTCCCGACTCATCGTAAATCCCGAAAACAAAATCGAAACTCGACTTTGGCATGAGTCACACGCCCATGTCATCGTTTCCACTCACTGGAGATATTTTAATTGTTTCGATTAAACTAATACAAATATCTAAGATATTTGTAGCTTTATCGATCCGTCCGTTTAAATTACGCAAATCGCTCAAAATCAGACCCGATTCCTACCCATTTCACACGCCCCATGTCACCTATTTTTCACTCATGTTAGATCTTTTAATTAATATGATTAAACTAATAATAATATCTAAGATATGTGTAACTTTATCGGTCTGTCAACTTAAATTCCGCAATCGCTTAAAAACAGACCCGATTCCTCTTGATTTCTCACGTCTACTTTGTCCTCTCTTAGGCTTGATATTTTCATTTCTTTTCATTAATATAACATAATATCTAGATATTTAATTTAATTAACGTAATATTTAATCAATTACAGTAATATAATTATTTAACGCGAGTTAATTCCGTAACAACAATTTCAAAATCCGACTCCATATTTCCTCTATAATACACGGCTCCCTCACCCAACATAACTCACCAGCAACTTTTCATTTTACAATAAATCAAATAAAGATCAAAATATCACTTTCTTTAATCGTTCTTCGTGTTCTTCATCGTTCATCAATTGTTCTTCATCGTTCTTGAGCAAAACCTCCATAAATCCTTCATTTCTTAATTTAAATCCTTCCTAATTTATATTTCTAGGATCTCCTCTTCGCTCTCCATCTTCCCGTACGGTTTATTTTTCACTTCCGTCAAAATCGTTTTCAAACACTTTAATTATGGAAAATATATTGTTTTACTTCTAATAATGTTTTTCTTGTCATTT